>VSMD01025802.1:0-38104 GCA_008750895.1 Mirza zaza | reverse complement strand
CCCTTTTTTTTTTTTTTTTAATTTTAACCAATGCCCAAGAGCATCCTTCCTCTCTTCACTGCAGATCAGCCTTTGCTCTTTCCCAGTTCACATGGCAAAATGGCTGTGTACAATAGTTCCCAAGTTTTTGCAGATGGATTCCTTCTCTTCCAATTCCAAAATTTCTAGGAAAATAACTGATCCAGCTTCAATCAGTTGTTGGCCTGTGAACTGATCAACTGTATCAGAGAAGTGATATCATGTAGGAAAATGCAGCCACTCTGAGTCCACAACCAGGCCCCATGTCTCTCTCCAGGAAAGAGTCCACCCAGTGCAGGAATACCAAATGCCCTGACTTTGGTTTATTCATAGCACCTGAATTGGTTTCCTAAGGCCTCTGTATATAACAAACTGCCACCAACTGGGCAGCTTAAACAACAGACATTTATTCTCTGTAGTACACGGTTCTGGAGGCTGGACATCTAAAATCAAGGTGTCAGCAAGATTATTCCTTCTGGAACTTCTGAGGGAGAACCCGTCCCATGCTTCTCACCTGGCTTATGGAGGTTGCTAGAAATCCTTGGCTTGTAGGCTCATCCCTCCGATCTCCGCCTCCACCGTCATCTGGCCGTCTTCTCCCTGCATCCTTCTCAGTCTTTCATGTGCCATTCCCCTCTCCTTTCTTCTCCTTTTAAGGACACTGTTCATACTGGATTAAGAGCCACCCTCCTCCAGGATGGCTTATCCTAACTAATTACATCTGCAGTGGCCTCATTTCCAAACACAGTCACATTCTGAGGCACTAGGGGGTCAGGACTTCAATGTAACTCTCCGAGCAGCAAAATTGAGCCTATAACAGCATCCCGGGTCATTGCCCAGCCTTTCCACCCATCCTTTCATTGGTTTCCTTTGCCAAGACTGCGCCTTCCAGGGACTCCCAAGCACACATGGATGGGGATGGAAGGTTGATGAAACCAGTCAAGCTCATCAGCACTTTCCCTCCAAAAGGAATGTCCAACCTCCCTGAGAGCCCCTGATTATTCTTCCTTTCGATTATAGCTGTAGTCATTTTGAAGCTGAAATTATTAGAATTCATGGAAAAACTTGCATCTGAATTTGATTTGTTGGCTAAGCTCCTTTGGGCCATTTTCCAGCCCACATGTGGGGTACTAATGTGGCCCCATCACTCCTGCAGGTTTTAGCTGTGGACCTTCCCAGACATCCCTGGAGGACGCTGCAGGGTTCCGAGCTGAGTGTGACGTGTGGAGCAGGTGGTGACGTTGTGAGTATAGTCACAGGAGGTGGGGAGGGAGGGGGTTAGGAACACACGAACAGCAAGCCAGTCCCCAGCCACTGCCCCTTCAAGGGGATGTGCATTTTTCCGCCATTGACAGCAAGCTCGTTTTTTCTCGCTGCCTTCAGAGCTGTTTTTCCTGAGAGAACATAAGTGGATATGAAAACCTGATAAATCCTGGCCGGCCCATGCCCTCTTAGCAGGTGGCAAGAAGCCTGTTACACTTGTCCAGAGCAGCTTCCAGTTGAGATATATATATATATTTTGTAGAGAATTTTTTTTCCTAGTGTGAGATACTCCTCTGAAGCAGGAAAGTGTACTGTCCTTTCTTTCCTTTTCTTCCCAGCCCCACTGTGGCCTCACCCCTAGCCCTCTTTCGGCAGTCAGGGCCGGCTCTGCACTATACCTACTTAGATCAGCCAATAGATAGAAGGTTTGCACTTTTCCCCTTCCCTGGCTAGTTCCTGAACAATTCTACCTTCCTGTAATTCCATGTGATGAATAAGTCTAATAGGATTAGTTCAACTGCATATAATGGCAAAGCCAAAATGACAGTGGCTTAAATATATAAGGACTTATTCTCTCTTATAAAGGAAATCTGGAGGTAGCCAATCCAGAGCTGGTATGATGGCCCCATGGGAGAGCTGCTTCTGTTTTTCTGCGTTACAGCCACATGATTCTAGCACTGAAGTCACCTCAAAGGCCACTGTGGCTGCTGGGGATCCAGCCACCATGTCCACTTTCCAGGCAGTAGGAAGGAGGAAGGGCAAAAAGGATGCATCTCCTAGTCAAGTCGATTCCCTTCAAGGAGGCATCCGGCAGATTCTTATGACCAGTCTTATGACCAGAATCCCTTTGGTGTCTGGATTACAATTGCATTGAATTTATAACTGAATTTGAGGAGTATTAGCATCTTTTCATTCCAGCTTCTGGAAAGTTATCCCAGTGCAATTATGCTCTTGAGATCGCCTACACTATCTCCATAGTCGAAAGGCATAGCTATCAGAGAGAAAGGATAGTAAGAATGCCCACTGCTTGTACTATGTGCCAGTCGGGCTTGCAGAGCACTCTGCAATGTAGTATTTAGTTCAATCTGTATAACAACTCTATGCATTAGAAATCATGAACTCTATATTCACCTGGTGGGGGAAAAATTGAACCTCAGAGAAGTCCAGTAACTTGCCCATGGTCACACAGTACGTAAGTGAACGTGCTAGGCTTTAAACCACAGTTCCACTGAGTCACAGTATCTCCGTCCCATCCCCAGATGCTGTGAATTCTCCTTTTTCTCCTGATGAAACTATCTAAAAGCATTTTATTTTCTTGGGGTGAGAGCGTATCCATGAACTTACTAGCTGGGTGATGTCGGGGAAGGAAGCCCTAGGATTGCTTCAAGCATTAAATGAAATACTGTACCTGAGGCCTGCTTTCGATAATGCCTGGTGCATGTGAAGAAGAAGTTATTATCGTTATGAAGTTAAAGTCCATCACTTGTATATCCTGGAAAGAAAACCGAACCAGCCACTTTGCTGGGTGCTGGCACTAAATTAGAAAAGTCAGTTACTGCACACGAGTGACCATGTCAGCAAAGTTAATTCCGAACCACAGGAAAGTCATTCTGCTCCACCCTGTCACCCCACTGCTGACGTCTCTCCTTAGGTCGAGGTGGTGTGGCAGAGGGCCAAGGGTGCAGGCTCCATTTACTGGACAAGTCATTTAACCTTTCACTGCCTCAGTTTCCTCATCTGCAAATGGGTACTAATAATAGTAGCTACATCCCAGGGTGGTTTTGAGGATTAAAAGAATTTGCACAGGTAAAGCACTTAAAACAGTACCTGACACACAATACGTGCTGAGTGTTAGATAGATAGGTGATTGATTGATATATGTGTGTGTGTGTGTATATATATATATTGTACATAGTGTGTACATATAATATATTTTTTCCCTGTTCTTCCTAAGTCTTGCAGGTGCTTGCCACATGTTATGGCCTGGGAAGAAGAGAAGTCTGAAAGGGATTGACTATATTCTGTCTCTCTCTCTCTCCCCACTTCCTTCTCTCTCTTTCTCAGGGAGAGCTCTTTCTAAACGGCCAATCATGCACAATTGTGCAGCGGGAGCTCTTGTTTGACCTGGGCGTGGCCTATGGCATCGACTGTCTGCTGATTGATCCCACCCTGGGCGGCCGCTGTGACATTTTCACTACTTTTGATGTCTCGGTCAGTCCTGAAAACAACACAGTAATAAGAGAACCTTGGGCCAAAGAACAGCCCTGTGACAGCGTGGAACTTGTTGTGAAACCACTGGAGGCCAGGAGAGCCGAGGGCCAAATGATGGAATTCTTCAGATTCATAATCAACAAGCACCCATTTAGCCCTACGTGGCCTGGAATATTCCTATCTATCCACCCACCTGCCCATCTATTTATTCCCTTGTCACTGGGGAAACAACTGTGTGCCAGCTGTTCCACTATTCATTTTCAAATCCATCCATCTATTCAGTCACTCACTCATTCATTCAACAAACATTTGTTCAGTTTCTGCCATATTAAACCATATGAAATTGCCATATTTGACAGTTTGGGGCCTATAAAAATGGCAGTTTCATATGGTCAGTCTAATAGTATATGCCACCCACACTTCCATCATTTACCTATTACCTATTCATTTGTTTGACAGTGTTGATTGAGCTTCTGTCCCAGGCCCTGCACTGTGCTGGGCATTTTCATATTCACTCATTCATCTTTGAGCTGACCCACCTTTGAGCCAGCCACTTTGCTCAATGCTCAGCTTACCCCTACGATAACCCAATAATGGGAGTGGTAATTATCAACTCTGTTGTGTAAATTTGTAAATCGAGTCTCAAAGTAGTGAGGTGACTTTACATGGCAAAGTTTGTCACCAGTTGGTATCAGTACCTGGCGTCTCAGAGGCATTCAATAAATATCCCCAATTTTTTGAATACCATTAGCCCAAACTAGATGAAACCAATTGTCCTTCTGCTCGGGGGGTTGTGGCCTTCGTAATTTCCAAAGTATATTGACACACATTTTTTTTCAGTTAATCATTTTCCCTCACCAATCCCCTGAAGATCAAATAGGAGCAAGAATTCTTATCCTTATTTTATAGATCATAAAACTGAGAATCAAAGAGCATAAATGACCGGCCAAAAGATTCCTAGCTAAAGTAAAGTAGAACCAACACTTGCATCCTCATTTCCCACTGCTACCACCACCACGTGCCTACGTGACACTGCCCGCATCCAGCTCTGGGTAACAGGAGCTTCCCCTTCAGAGAACCAAACCAAAGGACTCAGATCCACCATAGGCCTTCAGAATTCTCCATGGCAAAGTTGTTTATACATTCTCGATCACAGCCAGAATCTTAATCAAGATTAATCAAGTCCTTAATCAACCCATCCAGGTGTTAATCAGGGACGTTTCCTTGTGTTTTCCAATGTTCTTGATTTTTAAGTGTTTCTTTTCTTACATAACCAGGGGGATTGTGGGAGCTGTATCAATACCCCCAGCTGCCCAAGGTGGAGTAAACCAAAGGTAATTAAGAACACAATGATGTTTGGAGAGCCATAGGTTTGTTTCATTATCAGACCTCTATCTTCTGAAATGTGTGAGGATGTGTGTGGGTGGGTGTTGGGGGAGGGGGTGTTGCATAAATGTAATTTGTGTCATTCTTTCAACAACCAACCCGAAGAAGTGAGAGATGGACGTTCCCAGCCCAGGCAATCTGTCAACGTACTACCCATCTCTTAGGACTGTCTAGAAAAGTCATGAGATTGTAGGCCTAGAGGGAACTTCAAAGATAATTACAATTATAAAAGTAATAGCTACATTTTCTTGGCTATTGTCCATGTCCCAGGCTTTGTGCTGAGCCCTTTATATATTCATTGTCCCTATTCCTCATTATATGGTTTGTAGGAAGCTATTATTACCCCTACTTATGAAAAAATGAATCTCAGAGAGGGCAAGCCATCAGCCCAAGGCCACACAGCTAGTAAGGAGCAATGCTGGGATTAAAGCTCAGAAAGCAATGGCAAGTAATGGCTAAGCCAGTGAAATTTGGAGTCCACGGGTATGTGGTCAAATTCCAGTAACTTTTGCCAAGTCACATGATCTATGAGTTTTGCCTCTGTAAAATGGAGCTGATGACAATTCTACAAGCAGTTATTAGGAAAAGTAAATTTCAAAATGTGAGTACGTGTAAGTGCCTGGCACATAGTAAGTGCTCATTAAATATTGTTTTTTATTATTCCAAAATCAAGCTCTTTCTACTCCACTAGCAAAACCTATAACAAAACTAAATGTAGTTCATACCCTCCTTGCTTCGCGCCCTCCCACGGTAGGAAGCTCCCCCTCCTCCCTCCCTGCCCGAGCATACACGCCGTTTGCAAGCCACTGAAAGGGTCAGAAAGTTCTTCAGTTCTTCCTCTTGACTCTGGGGAGAAATCTTCCCGTGGACTCTAGCTCTGCCCCTTCCCCATCCATGTGCTTCTGCCATTGGCCTATTGACTCCCCTAAGAAAAATATGGCCTTTAAAAACAAATTTTTTTTTTTTTTTTAAATAGCTGGCTGCCATTGGAAGTCCCGTTTTTTCGACTGTGGCAGTATCCGGGATCTTCCACTGGGGGGCGGACTAGAGACCCAGAGCCCCGGTCCCTGCGGTGGCAGGTGGATGGACGGTCCTCTCTCTTCCCTCAGGGTGCGAAGCAGAAGTGTCTCTACAACCTGCCCTTCAAGAGGAACCTGGAAGGCTGCCGGCAGCAGTGCAGCCTGGTGATACAGCTCCCCAAGTGCTGCAGGGGCTACTTCGGGCGAGACTGCCAGGGTGAGGGCACCTCCTCCTGCCTCGTGACGCTAACAGGATCGTGCTCTCACCGCGCGCGTTGGAAAGTCCCCAAATTACAAAGAGCTGGGGGAAACGCTGCTACTGATCCTTCCCAGACCCCCACGCAATCACCCTGGAGAGCTGTGTATCATTCCTTCTACCTTGTCCATTTGGCATATTTGGGGGTTTGTGTTTTTTTTACCAAATTGAGATTCTACCGGGTGGGTATTATCATTGTGTGTCTGATTTTTTTGCTTAGCATTGGAACATATTTCCCATGGTGCTAAAGGCGCCATATGTCATTTTTGTTGCTGTGCAATGTCCGTGATGCTGATGAGCGTGTCTGCTTCAGTGCATTCGATACGGTTCTCCCTCGGCAGGTGATACGCTGATACGGCACATGTGGGCCAGATTTCCTGAGAACGCCCCCCCCACCACCGTTATAGGACCTATGGCATCGTCCTCCCTCCGTTACCTGACCAGGAAAGGGCTCTTTGCCAAAGGGCGTTTGGGCCCGTCCTGCAACCCCCGTCTGTATTGGCTACGACCTCTAGCCAGTAATACATCAACAGCAGCAGCATGACAAATGCCCACAGGGCACTTCCCACAGGCCACACGTTGTTCTAAGTAGGCACATTTATTAGGTGTTGTTTCCCATGGATAACAATACATTTACTCTAGGCAGCAACCCCTAGGGAATGGGTTCCATTGTTGTCCCCACTTTGTAGATGAGAAAACAGAGGCACGGAGCGGATACGAAGCAAGCCTGAGCTTCCACAGTCTGCCCCCAGAAGCCGTGGTTTGTGCATACTCCGTTCACTGTGCCCTCCATGAGAGCACTCTCTCTGGATTGAGAGTCTATGTAGTCACCCAGTGCCACCCTCTGTCATGAAAGTCTGGGCCATTCATAAAAATCAATGTCGCTCCTTATATTTGTTCAGTGCTTTATATTTGCAAAATGCTCTTAGTTATCGTACCTTATTTGATCCTCACAATAACGATGTGATATAGGTCAAGCAGGCACTATATTATCACTGTTGTCATCGTTGTCTTCATCATCACCATCTAGAGCTAAGAAAACTAAAGCTCAGAGCAAGTCCATTACTCAGCCCAGATCTACTCAAATCCAAGTCTCCCGACCCTCAAATACAGGGCCCAGTTCAATATATCACGCTGCCAAGGTAGAATCATATCAGAACATCGAAGCTCATGTCCCCTAGGCCAGCGGCTTGCCCTAAATATCCACTGTCACCCAGGGCCACAGTCCCTCTGGGCTAACGGTTTGCAAAGGCGCTGAGCTGCTCTGGGCCTGGAAGCCTGTCGAGTTGCTGTGTTTCCTCTCTTCCAGCCTGCCCTGGAGGACCGGAGACCCCATGTAATAACCGGGGTGTCTGCCTCGATCACTACTCGGCCACCGGAGAGTGTAAATGCAACACCGGCTTCAACGGGACGGCCTGCGAGCTGTGCTGGCCGGGGAGATTCGGGCCTGATTGTCAGCGTAGGTGGCACCTCTTCCCAGTACTGTCACCTGTTGTCTAGCTGTCCTCATCCACGCCATCCGCCTGACCCGGAAGCATCTTCTTGTCTTTTCTCTTGGCCACCCACCTCCCACCTGCCTGCCCTGAGCGCCTTTTCCCTCCTCGCGTGTGTTCCCAGTTTCTGTCACCCAAAGAAGCCTCGCTTCTAACAGTAACATGCCCCTGGCAGGCACCGAGGCAAGCTGTGGGCGAACAACATTCGGTCATTCAGTCATTCAGCCAATACGTGTTCATTTAGTCCTTACTCATATTGCTAGCTAACATTTATCAAATGCCTACTGTGTGCAGGGCATGTATGTTTTACCGTTGACTCCTCGTAACAACCCTTTGAGGTAGGTACCATTACTGTCCCCAGTCAGCAGATGAAATACACCAAGTCACAAAGAGGTTAAGTGATTTGCTCAAGAGCAGGAATTGTTCTAAGGTTTAGGAATATGTGGTTTAGGAGAGAGGGGGAACAAAAATCCCAGCTTTCAAAAAGCTTATGGAAACAAAAATTTTTAAAAAATAGTTATAAAGGTTATAAAGACAAAGAAGCAGGTGACAGTATCAAGAATGGAAGGAGGCTGTTTCAGAAGACATCTCATGCTGGGCGCATCTGAGTAGAGACCTAACAGGCACGAGGAGGCTGCATGCAGCTACCAAAAGCAGGCCTGGCTGGCTTTCGGCAGTGCTGGAAAGGTGCCCTGACTCCACTATCTAGTGTCATAGCCCCTAGCCATAGGTTTGACTGAGCAAGCGAACTTTTAACTTTAATTAGTTTGAATAGCCACATGTAGCTAGTGGCCACTGTACTGAACAGCACAGACCAGAGGATTGGCTTTCCTGGAGGAGAGATGAGCATGTGCAAAGGTCCTGAGGCAGGAGCAGGTCCGGCATGCAAGGAAGAGCAGGGAGGCAGGGCGGCTGAGCAGAGTGGGCAAAGAAGAGGAAGATTCAGTGAAGAAAGTGAAATCGGAAGGTCACCAGGCCCCAGATCACATAGGAACTTCTCCTCCAGAGAAAGGCCTTCAGCATCTAATCTAAGAGTGACGGGAGGCCAGCGAAGGATTGTGAACAGAAGAGTGCCTTGAACAGATTAAAAGGATCACTACAGCTGCCCTGTGGAGGGTACAGTGTAGGGGAGCAGGCACAGAGCAGGGGCCCCTTTGGGGAAGAAGATGCCACAACCCAGGCAAGAGCTAATGGTGCCTGAGGCTGGCACGGTAATGCTGGATGGGTGAGAGGTGGTGGAGTTAGTACACATTTTAAAATTTTTAGTGTTAAACAGATTTCTCTATCAGAAAGCCCCAGATGAGATTCTGCCCCTGCATTCTATCACACTGGCCGTGGTACTGTCTACTGTGATTGTAACGTTCATCACATTTATAACCACACGTTCCACACTGGGCTACTCTCAGACTATAAGCCCCACGACAATAGGAACTTCTCTTGTAACCTCATAGCTTAGCGGTACCCAGCCTGGGGTAACCACTGAGTAAGTTATTCATAATTTGTAAATGTCTGAATAAACAAATGACCATGGCATAAGCATGGGGCCGCCCACACTGAAAACACACAGCCCGCGGGTGGTCAGGGGGCTGGCTGTTGGTCTCAGTCCCTGATCGCTGGTTACTGATCACGCTGTCACCTGTTTTACAGCCTGTGGCTGCTCGGACCACGGACAGTGCGAGGACGGCGTCACAGGCTCCGGGCAGTGCCTCTGTGAAACGGGGTGGACGGGCCGCTTCTGTGACACCCAGGCAGGTCTGTCCTGGCAGTGGCTGGCCGCTGGTGGCACTGGGTGGTGGCAGACCCTCCCGAGGGCATCCAAGCAAGGTTGGGGGCCTGAGTGACATTTGAAAACAATGACAGAGCAGGTGTTCTCGTTTCCACATGGAAAAGATGGTTTGGGTCTGTGGGCCCTGGGCATCAGGAGGTCAGCGACTTAAAAGGAAACTAGATGAAGAGATTTAACTCAAACCCGTGGAGCCGGCATGTCCTCCTGTGCAGTTAGAAAAGGACCCACCTCAGGCACAGACTCCCAGGCTCAGGCAAGGACAGTACCTTTTCAGGGTGGCTCTCAGGCCCAGGTGCATCCTGACACAGAGACTGAGGGCTTCATAGACAACGGCAGTCTCTGGAGTCCCAGCCCCGGGACTGACCCCTGCTGCTTCTGCGTACTAGAAGAGTGGCCTTAGACGAGCTACCGTCTCCAAGCTTTCTTGCTCATCTGTCGAAAGAAGTGCATAGTGTGTGGAGTGCTCAGAAACAGCAGCTGCTGCTGTCATTATCATTATCATCGTTGTCATATCTTGATCCTCACTAAGCAGCCATTTCTGAGGTCTCACCATACCCCAAGCTCTATGTTCTGAAGGTCTGAGATGTAAAGGACAAATGATCCAATGGGAATCACTATCATTTTGTCCGCCTCCCCAGGGTCAAAGGGCAAGGCAAGGGTCTTCGTGTGGGCTTCAGCAACCTGAAGTTTCAGGGCTCCCCACAGTATGGCTAATTCAGTTCGTCCTGCCCCCCCTCCTCCTGCCCCCTCCCCAGACGCCCCACGGCTTCACCCCGCCCATGCGCACTGTAGCCCTCCCACTGCCAAAGCGCAGACTTCTCCCTAGCTCAGTGGTGCCCTCAGAAAGCCATGGAATGTCCCCTCCAATTTCACCATCTCCATCTGGAACCCCCGTCCTTAGGGCCAGAGAGCCGATTTGCCAAGTTCATCCCTGCTAGCAAGTTTTGAGGTATCAGGTTTTAATTGGTTGCCCCTAAAGGTAACATATTTGCATTTTAACCTGGATAATGTCACAGGGATAAAGTCTTAATAGAAAGGAGTGATCTTAGACCCTCAGAATCTCCAGGCTGGATGGGAACTTAGCAAATCACCCCTCCTCCTGCTGTGCGGGGCTCTTACGAACACAGTGGTGGGCCAGAGACAACATCTTGGGAAATCCCCATGAGCGGGTCCCCACTGTTCACGCCAGGGGTGCAGGATGAATGGTGGCCCCTTTCCTTGCAGTTCTGCCCCCCATGTGCACACCTCCTTGCTCTGCTCATGCCACCTGTAAGGAGAACAACACGTGCGAGTGTAACCTGAACTATGAAGGTGACGGAATCACGTGCACAGGTGAGTCCCTCCCCGCACATGTGAAGTTGCAGCGTAGGGCAGGAGAGGAGCAGGACTTGGTCTCGGTGCCTGGGCTCCACCATGGCTCTTCTACTTCCTGCCTGGACCTCTGCAGCAATCCCTACCCACTCTGTGACTCAGTTCCCCTAGTGGGTTTGCTCATGCTTGACCAGCCCACCTCCCAGGTCATGGGGTTAAAATTGCTTTCCAAACTGAAATGCACTTTATTTTATGGTGTTTTTTTAACTCTACAGATAACCCACTCTTACTTCAAAAATTTCAGAAAATACACTACACTATTTTTTTTTAAAAAGTGAGATCTATACATACTCTCATCACTCGGTGAGAACCACTGTGCACATTGCAATGTCTGCCTGCAGCAGTTAGGATATAGGTTCAGCCATACAGAGACCCAAATGAACAGTGACATAAACAAGGCAGATGTTTCTTTCTGTCTCAGATGACAGTTTGGAGGGAGGTATCCAGGCCTGACACAGAGTTTCCTTCTGAAAGGTCATCTGGGGGCCCAGCCTCCTTCTATCTTGTTGCTCTACCTTGCTCACTTGCCTGGCCTGAGATGGCCACTACCATAAGCATATCCTGGGTGGTGGGATGGAAGAGGGAGAGAAAGGAGGCAAAGCTTCTTCCCTTTAAGAAAACAACCTAGAAGTTGCTAAAAAAATACCATGTCTGCTCCCATCCCATTGGCTGGAACCTCATCCTCAGTCACGCCTAGCTGCAAGGGAGTATGTAGTCTATTGTTGAACAACCATGAGCCCAGCTAGAAATCTATTACTATAGAAAATGGAGAGAATAGCAATTAGGGGAAAGTTAGCAGTCTCAGCCATGTGTATTTTCTAATGTTTTTCATGAATAACTAACTCATATAGAAATATATACTTTCTTTACACAAATTAGATCTTGCTATACTTGCTGCTACAAGGCATTCCGGAAGTGGTCAGCACTCAATGATGCCAGCAGCTTCTTTCTATCCTGCCATCCCCAGGGGGAGGCTTTTTGTCCTTGGATTTATTCTCCCAGCATCTCAAGTGGTTGCCATGACTCTATGCATAAATGCAGGCAGGAGAACTTGGACGGCTTTCCAGCTACTTCTGAGGCTATAACTAATCTATGATTGGGTTGAAATTTGGGGAATCGTGAAAACAAAGGCCGTGAGAGGAAGTAACAGCACAGTGAGGAGAGCATAGTCTTTGGACCCCAAGCAACCTGGGTTTACATCTCAGCCCTTGCCACCTTCTGTCTGTCTTACCTTTGTACCTTTGTCAGGTCTGTCAAGCCCTCTGAGTCTCAGTTTGTTCATCTGTACTATGGAGGTAACAGTGCCTATCTCACAAGGTGCTCAATAATTGTACTAACTCTACACACATACCCATGCTCACACACACATACACAAACAAACTCTGTCCTAACGTTAAAAACCCAAACTCGTTCTGAAGACTCCTACCAAAGTGGGCCCCAGAGGTATGTGACAAAGCGGCCAGAAGTGGACAGATGTGACCAGGCCTGATCCATGAGGGTATCACAAAAGCATCAGTGTTGCAAAGGCCAGCATGGAGGGCACAGGGCAGGAGAGAGAAGACACTGACACATGTAGGCCCATTTACTGGTGCAGGGGTGACCCATACCGCTGCCCTGAGGCCCCAGTTACACAGATGGCGGCAAGCCGAGCCCTCTCTCCCGGCTCTTGCAGTTGTGGATTTCTGCAAACAGAACAACGGGGGCTGTGCGAAGGCTGCCATGTGCTCACAGAATGGCACGAGAGTGTCCTGCAGCTGCCAGACGGGCTACAAAGGGGATGGCCACAGCTGCACAGAGATAGACCCCTGCGCGGATGGCCTCAATGGGGGCTGTCACGAGCACGCCACCTGCGAGATGACGGGCCCGGTGAGTCACTCTCCCCAGGGAAACTTGGGACAGCCCCCTGTGGCGCTCTCAGCCTCGCCTCCCCACCTCCTGGGCTCTGCTTACTATTCAGCCTCTTCCTAAGCTTTCTTCCCACCGCAGTCGGTTTCAAGTTCAAAGTCAGTGGGCTAAACACAAGGTGGTATCTTAGGCAGAAAAAGGACATTAGCGAAAAAATTGGCACAAGCCACATGAAGTCTACAATTTAGTTAAGAGTAATGTACCAGCATTAATGTCTTGGTTCTGGCAGGTGCGCTATGGTTATGTTAGATGCCAGCATCAGGGGACGCTGGGCAGAGCGTAGAGGGGGGAGCTCCCTATGTTATCTTTGCAACTTTTCTATAAATATAAAAGTTATTTAAAATAAAAGGTTTATTAAAACAAAAAGAGTTGGTAAGAAAAGTGCAAGTGTAGGCCCTCACTCAGGTCTTTTCAGAATGGGGTCCATGTCCCCCCCGTTCGTCCAGCAAGGACAGCAGGTGGCGCAGGGTAATGTCTGTTCGTGGTTACAGGCGTGGTCTCAGCATCAGACCGCCTTTGAGTCCAAGCTCCTGGACTGACAAGCTGCATGGCCTGGGGCTAGCTACTTCTTCTCTCTGAGCCTCAGTTTCCTCATTTGGAAAGCGGGCTTCATAATAATGCAGACATCATAGGGTCTTTGTGGGGATTAAATGAAATCATTTGTCGATTCAACCAGTGGTCATCTGGCACCCGCCATGCACTACTGCAAGTCCCAGGACACGACAGTAAAAAGACAGACAGGGTCCCTGCCTTCCTGTACAAGGAGCTTATGTATAAGCAGCGGGAGGGGGCAATGCTTAGGACAGAACAGAAGCACAGAGTCCTTTCAGAGAGCACGAAGAGCTATGAATGAAGAACGTAAACCAGGCCAACGTGATAGAAGAGTCTGGAAAAGCTATTTTATGTAGGGTAGGTCTCTGAGGAAGTGACATTGGGACTGGGATGTAAAGGATGACATTTCATGCCTGGCCTGTGTAAAACCAAGACAGAGCAGTTGTTTCACCCCCACCCCAGACGGGAGAGCACATTCTCTCGGTCCTTCCGAACGCCCCCGTGCTGGATGGTGGTCCCCAGGGCACTCAGGGTTCTGGGAGTCCTAGGAAAGGGGACACTTTCCTCTTGTCCCACTCTCATCCACAGGGCAAGCACAAGTGTAAGTGTAAAAGCCACTATGTGGGGGACGGCATGGACTGTGAGCCGGAGCAGCTGCCCATCGACCGATGCTTGCAGGACAACGGGCAGTGCCACGCGGACGCCGACTGCACTGACCTCCACTTCCAGGGTCAGTGTCACCAGGGGCTTCTGGCCCCTGCTCTGCAGGCTGGAGGGAGGGATCTGTGCAAGGGGAAGAAGAAAAACAAAACAAAATCCAACCGCACTGCCCAGGCCCGGCAGAGGCAGCAGGCCTCCATGGCAGAGGGACAGAGACGCTCAGAATTGGACCTTGAGCCATGAGAACCAGGAGGGAGCTCAAAGGTTATCTGTGATAAATTTTCCTCATGCTTGCTTTTCCCAAGTTGCTTAGTAACGCTCGCAACCCTTAACTGGAATCGAATTTAAGCACGGTTTAGGGGGTTAAATGACAAAGAAAGGCCTGCCACCTGCAGAAGCAAATTTCTTAGCAGTGGTTTTGGCAGTAACACGCTGATTGGTACCTACCCCATTTACTTCCAAGGTTGGTTTGAATGGCTTGTAATAAAGTGGGAGGTGTAATAAAACTAAGAATCATAACACACAAAGGGAAAAGCCACATAGAAGAGCAGAGGCCTTGGTGACAGGGCATCTTGAAACCCAGTGGAGGGAGCTAGCCATAAGGGCCTCACGAGTGCAGTCCTCAGCCAGGACAAAGAGTGCAGTCCTCAGCCAAACCTTCAGAGGTTCAGGAGATGACTCAGGGCACTGCACGTTGTAGCCGATCAGTATTTATTAGATGTCTCTGACTGCGGTTGGGTTTCTTTAACAGATGTGGTCATTTTCGCGAGGCAGTTTTATATACCTCAGTAACAACAGTTCACTTAGCACCTATTATTTGCCAAGTCCTGAGACATCTCAAATCCCTTCTGGGTGAGATGAGAACATAGAAGCAGGAAAAATACACAGGATATATAAGACACTGTCTGTTCTCGCAAGGAGTTTCCCAATGTAGTTTTTAAAATAAATGAGACAAGGAAAAGAAAGCTATAAGGCAGAAGACAGCAATTTATCTTGTGCTGATGGTACAACTGAAATAGAGCAAGAATTGAAAGCAGGGAATTGAAATAGGTATTTGGACATCAGTATCCATAGTGGTATTATTCGCAATGGCCAAAAGGAAGAAGCAACCAAAATTTCCATCAACAAATGAGTGGATACAATGGAATATTATTCAGACTTGAAAAGGAATGAAATTCCCATATGTGCTACAACATGGATGAACCTTGAAAACATTATGTTAAGTGACATATGCCAGACACAAAAAGGCAAATATTATACAACTGTACATGTCTGAGGCACCTAGAATAGGCAGATTCATAGAGACAGAAAGTAGAATACAGGTTACCAGAGGCTGGGGAAGGGGAGAATGGGAAGTAATTGTTTAAATGGGTTTTGAGTTTTTGTTTGGGATGATGGAAACGTACTAAAAATGGATAAGTGGTAATGATTTCACAGTATTGTAAATATATTTAATGCAATTAAGTAGTACAATTAAAATGGTCAAAAGTGTAAATTTTCATGTTATATATATCACAATAAAAAAAATCTTAAAAACAAATAGAGAGGCCTGATATGGTGGCTCACACCTATAAGCTCAAAGTCCTGGGCTCAAGCGATCCTCCTGCCTTGGCCTCCCAAAGTACTGGGATCACAGAGATGAACCACTGCTCCCAGCCCACGATTTAATGTTAAGTTTAGAAAAGATTTCTGAAAACTATATCTGTAATGTGTTTCCATATTTATAATATGGACAGCATATAAATGAATAGGAAAAAAGACTGAAATGTGAAATTATGTCAACATTTAAAATCACCAAAAAATAAAGTAAAAATTCTGGAAGGAAGTATAACCAAAATGTTAGCCATGGAGAAATGATTATTTCTGGGAAGTAGGATTAAATGTGATTTTTGTTTCTTTCTTTTTTTACTTTTCTGTATTGCCCTGATTTCTACAATGAAGATATGCTATTTATATCATTAGAAAAGAAATAAATATTTTAAATTATGTGATTCGACATAACTTGAAGGGGAAGTGGCTTCCAAAGACACCCTGGGGTGCAGCTGGCCTTCCACTTTGAAAGTCCTTCGAAGTCATTTGCTGGGAACAGTGCCTCCCAGGTGACATGGACAATTCCTTTCCTCCCCTGTCTAGATGCCACCGTGGGGGTGTTCCATCTACGCTCCCCTCTGGGCCAGTACAAGCTGACCTTTGACAAAGCCAGAGAGGCCTGTGCCAAGGAAGCTGCGACCATGGCAACATACAACCAGCTCTCCTATGCCCAGAAGGTGGGTTCCCAGTTAGCAGACACTGTTAAGGCAGAGCTTGCAGGGGAGGAAGTTCAGCCTCTTCTTAAGATGGGGGACACTGTCGCCTTCTTGGAAGGGTGCACGGGAAGCTCCCAGAGCAATAACAATCATCATGTCCATTTATCAGGCATCTACTATGTGTCAGGCACTGTGTAGGGTGTCTCTTTGACATTTTTGTCCATCCCTGTAACATCTCTGCGGGTAGGTATCACAATTCCCATTTTACAGATAGAGAAACCAAGGCTCAGAATGATTAAGTAAAGTGCTCAAAGTCACCCAGCCAAGAGGTGGCAGAGCCGGTATTCAAATGTAGCCCTGACTCCAAAAGTCTATTCTCAATCATGATGTTCAACTGCCCAGGCAGAGGCGGCCTTGAGGCGCACGCCTCACAGCTGGAAACCAGGAAGAGATCAATAGCCACAGCCTAGGTGGGATCTCCCTGAGCCCACAAAGCAGCCGAGTTTCTCTGGAGTCGCCCAAGCAAGCTCTCCGTGGCTGGAGGGGCTGTGCAGGGAATGAATGGGGAGCTCTCAGCCACCGCAGGAAGGAAATGGAGCTCTCCACGCAGGGCTGCTCCCTTAACCTCCAAACCCAGAAGCCCTGCCTGCCCATTTGGAAACGCCAGTACCTCGGAGTTCCAAGCTGGTGATTTCTCACTGGGAACAGAGGACATGAATGCCCACAAGGTATGATTTTGAGGCCCTTCCTCCAGCCTCCATCACTCCAAAATCTATTTTTCTTTATACCTATTATTGCTTTACTAAGGAACAAAACTTTTGATGCCAAGACCTAGCATCTTGGAGGGTCTGAATCTCTGCTTTCCTGCTTGCTGGTGGCCTTGAGTAAGCCATTAAAATCTCTGTCCTATCTGGAATGCTTGTGTAACAACTAAACGTAATATGCCACATAATAGGAACTCAATTTTTAAGATTATTAAGAGATCAGGAGTAGACTGCCTGGATTTGAATCCCAGATCTGCTCCTTGCTAGCTGTGTGACTTTGAGCAAGTTACTTAACTTCTCTTTGCCTCAATTTCTTCAATTATATGATAAGTATTTTTTTTAAAAAGTCCCTACCTCATCGGCTTGGTTGAGGGTTAAAGGTGTTGACAACATGAAAAGCTCTTGCCAGAGAACCTAGCCCAGAATAAGCTCTCAATAAGTGCTACAATGATGATAGTGGTGATGGTGATGATGATGACAATGACGATGATGTAATGATGATGAAGGTGATGATGATGATGATGATGATGAATTAGAGTTCCATCATTAATTAGAGTTCTATCGACCCTTTAAGCAGAATTTGCACCTGGGGTAAATAGCTGCTAGCCAATCATCTCTCAAGAGCAGAGAGAAGAGAAATGAGTATGAAGGACTCTGGCACCTACAAGAA
The DNA here is from genome assembly GCA_008750895.1 of Mirza zaza. Classification (NCBI taxonomy): domain Eukaryota; kingdom Metazoa; phylum Chordata; class Mammalia; order Primates; family Cheirogaleidae; genus Mirza; species Mirza zaza. The sequence continues at coordinate 20,504 of VSMD01025802.1, read as the reverse complement.
AGAGAGGGCACCACTTTCACTGATCCAGTGGCTCAATCAACAAAAATTTAATGACCACCTACTATGTGCCCCACACAGGGGTACCATAGGCAAGATGAGGCTGACTTGATGGAGTTTATGTCCTGATGAGGAAATTGGACATAAACCAAATGATCCCACAACGCATATGAAATGGCTGCTCATCCATGGCCACGTCTGTGTCCCTGCAGGCCAAGTACCACCTCTGTTCAGCAGGCTGGCTGGACGGCGGGCGGGTTGCCTACCCCACTGCCTTTGCCTCCAAGAAATGTGGCTTGGGTGTTGTCGGGATAGTGGACTATGGACCTAGACCCAACAAGAGTGAAATGTGGGACGTCTTCTGCTATCGGATGAAAGGTAACTGCCCCGCTACACTTCAGGTTCCAGGCCGTGCAGCTGCTGAGCAGTCCTCAGCTTGGCCAGCCAGTCACCAAGGGTGGGGGTGAGGGCAGGGCAGCCAGGCCCCTGCCTCACTGGGGGTGGGGCCCCGTGTGCTCTGCCCTCCAGATGTGAACTGCACCTGCAAGGTGGGCTACGTGGGAGACGGCTTCTCGTGCAACGGGAACCTGCTGCAGGTCCTCATGTCCTTCCCCTCTCTCACAGGCTTCCTGAAGGTATGTACCATGTCTGCTCAGTTTCACCTCCGGCAGGCAGGGGTTGCCTCAAAGCAGGTATTGGAGGGCGAGTCTTGGAAAGAAGCCAAAGGCTCACAGTCATGGTTAAGAGCGTGGGACCCGGACCACCTCCCTAATTTGAAGCTCGGTTTGCCACCCACTTATAGCACAACCTTAAACAAGTTACTTTCCTCCTTGGGCCTCAGTTTCTTCATCTGTACAATGGAGATGAAGGTAACACCAACCTCATAGAGTTATTGTGATAATTAGATAAGTTAATACCTGTGAAGCATTTAGACCTATAACCAGTATGTGGAAAATTCTATATTGATGTTAGTTGGTGTTATCATCTCTGTTCGCGTCTAGAGCAGTTTAGGAGTCTGATCTGCAGGGATGAGACACACTTTTGCCTTCATGAGCAGGGTGGGCACAGTTAGCGACGTCTGCCCAGTGATCACCCACTGAGCCAAAGCAGCATGGGGCCCGTGTGCATTCTGCACTGCACTCCCGTCGCTATCCTACAAGTCACGGCCAGGGAAGAGAAAGCCCCATTTGGAGGAGGATTTGGTGTTGACTGATCAAAGAACTGAGCTAATAATAATGACAACAGTAACAGCAGCTAACACTTCTAGAGCACTCACTTTGCACGGGGCACTGTCCTGAGCCCTTTGCAAAGACATTCCATTCAAGCCACAGAATGTGAGCTCCATAAGAGAAAGGGTCTCCTCTGCCTTGACCACCACTGTCTCCCAGACACATCAGCTAGTGGCTGGCACTTTCTGGGTGCCCCATAAACACTTGTTAGAAGGAATACATCCTCATGCAACCTTATGAGGTCACTTCTTCTAATAGTTCCATTTTTAGATGAAGAAACTGAGGCTTAACAAGATCAAGGAGAAAGCCTACCACACCCAAGCTGAGCTCAAACCCTGCCAGCCTGGTGCCAGGCTCCCCCTTATCCTTTATGGTGGGAACGAGGGCAGCCAGTGACTGGGCCACTGTCCCCAACAGAACTAACACCCAGTGACCTCATGAGGAGAGGGGACTGGGCATGAGTATAGGACTTGCAGAATCACACAGGAGCTAGAGACCAAAGGTATCTGTCTCACTGGTCTAAAACGCAGGGCCACCATAAGTACACTAACAATAAACACCCACACCCACATTTCTGCTGCATGGGAGCTTGGCTTGTGACAACATCTCAAGCAAAGACAGTGTCAGAACAAAACGCTGCAGCAAATCACTTCCCTTCTCTGGGCCTCAGTGGCGCTGCCTGCGCAATGACAAAGTGAAACTGGGTGAGGTGACTTCTTGAAATTCGTTCAGTGAATATTTATTGAGCACTTACCACATGCTCAAGATACATCAGTGAACAAAATAGGCAAACAAAATAAACAAGAAACAAAACATAACAAACACGTAAATGGTATTGAATGCTAGAAGGTGACAGATCCTATGGTAAAAGCAAACGTGATGCAGGTGTGGGGACACCCCAAGGCCCCTGTTCTGAGTGGAGGGATGAGGGTGGCATCAGGGAGAAGGAGACATGTGAGCACAGCGTGAACAGAGGCGGGGAGTGGGCCGGGCAGACTTGCAGGAAGAACTTTCCAGGCAGAAGGAACGCCGGGCAGAGAATGGACGGCAAGAGCATGGCGGGTAAGTCCGAGGAGCAGCAAGGAAGCCCAAGTGGCTAGAACAGGGTGAGCGAGAGCAGACAGCAGGGCACAGGCTCCAAGGACCAACAGCGGCCAAACGTTTTGGGCCTCGAGGGCCATCAGGGACACTTTCTTCCTCTGAGTGAAGCAGGAGCCTTCGTGGGGTTTTGAGACGAGGAAACTCACGCTTTGACCCACGTTTCAAAGGACCACTCAGGCTGCCATGTTGAGGATGGTCTGGGATGCGGCTGTGTCTTAGACCATAGGATTCACCGAGGGAAGGAAAAGTCCTTCTAGAACTTTCCCTAGGGGTAGTCAGAAGACACAGCACCGGAGCGGCAGTCTGAACAGGAATAGTCCCAGGCGGGTGATGCCCTGCAAGCCTCTCCAGCTGCCCTGGTCCTCGCACGCCAGGGCTGGCCCGTCTGATGACTCCCTTGCTCTCCCAGGACGTGCTGGCCTATTCCAACAGCTCAGCCAGAGGCCGGGCGTTTCTGGAACACCTGACTGACCTGTCCATCCGCGGCACCCTCTTTGCGCCACAGAACAGCGGGCTGGGGGGAAATGAGGTGAGTCGAGTCCCTGGTGCCTGAGATTTAGATTATTAACATCTGCTATCTGTCACCACGACAATGCTGTGTCACAAATTACCCCAAAACTCAGTGGCTCCACATTTATTTAGCTCCCAGTCCTGCAGATCAGCTGTCACTCCTCCTGCCTTGCCATGCTTGGGTCTGAAACCAGCTGTCAGAGGCTCTGGCTGTCCCAGCAATGGCTGTGCTCCACAGGGCTGTCACCTCCAGCAGGCTAGCCTGGACATGTTCTCGGGGTGCTGGCAGGGAGCAAGAGTGGCCAGAGAAAGCCCTGTCGTCCCCCCAGGTGCTTCTCAAGCCTCTGTTTGGTCGCATTTGCTAACATGCCCCTGGCCCAACAGGCCACGTGGCTGAGCACAAAGTTAAGGAGGGAGGCGCTCAGAGTTCCATGGCAAAGGACGAGGATATATATGGGGTAGAGGTGAGAACCAGGGCCGCTGATGCCGTCGGTCTACCACACAGTCACGGCACACGTGACGTGAGGAATTGGTGGCATGTATTCAATCCACCCACGGATGGCTGACCTGCAGGCTCTGACAGCCCCACCAGCCAACCAAGGGCTGAAAGGAGCATCCTTCTGCCCACCTGTTGCCCGTTCAAGACCCTCTCCGCCCAGGACACCACTGGGCAGCTCTGCTTCAGACAATAAAGATGACTTTCAACCCAACATCCCAGCTATAGGTGAGCTGCTGGCAGAGCCCCGACAGCCAAAAACCTTAGAAAAACTTGATATTTCCTGATCTCCACCTGGAAGCAGAAAAACAAAGGCCATGAGAAGTGATGATTGTTCTCTGTCATATTTATCATTAAAAAGATGAAATATTTTCCTTTTCATGCACCATTAAGAAAGAAAGAAAAAGACAAAATATCGTTTGGCTTTTAAAGACCATTCTTGTGTTTCTCCTTTCCTGTCAGACCCTGTCTGGGCGGGACATCGAGCACCACCTCTCCAATGTCAACATGGTTTCCTACAATGACCTTGTCAATGGTACCACTCTGCCAACTGGGCTGGGAAGCCAGCTTCTCATCACCTCCAGCCAGGACCCGCTGCATGTGGTATGAAACGTCTGGGGGTTTCTGGGAGAACTGGAAGTAATGCATGCAAAGGGCTACAGTAGGTGCTTAATAGATGGCAACTATTATAATGTGAAAATAAACTCTAAACCTGCAGACAGGGGCTGGTATTAACCGCACGCCATAGCATAGCACGCTGACAATTAGGCAGCCCCTACCCCTTGGGAGACAGGCAGCCTCAGCAGCTGGTGATGAGGAATGATATGATAAGTGACATCATTTTAAAGCTGTCCGATCCCCCACCTTTGTTTCTGCCCACTTGTCAGTCTACCCCAGGCATCGCAGTAATCTTTGAAGTCAAATGTCCCTGGTAGGAATCCCAGTTCTGCTACTTGCTAGCTGGAAGAACTTAGGCAAGTTATCCAACTTTCCTGTGCCTCAATTTCCTTTCTGAAAAGTGGGGATGATGGTGATGGTGTTGGTGTTGATGATGACAGTGGCAGTCATTGTCATTGCTTTGATGATGGTGATGTTGGAGAGGAAAAACTTCCTCTTAGGGTTTGTTGCTGGGCCTGAGAATTAAACTGACATAAGACAGATGAACAGGAGAAAAGCACACACATTGTATTTAATCTTTTATGTGCACACAGGAGTCCTCATATGGAAAACGAAGGTTCAAAGAAGCAGTTAGGACCAAGAGCTTATGCATTATATACTTTAAAAGGAAGAAACGATAAATTTGTGGAAAGTGACAAAGCAAAGGGGTTTAGGCTAAGGGCAGTGAATTGTGGGACAGTGACTAGGAAATAGATGAGGGAAACTAATGGAAAATAAAGATTATTTTGGTAGATTTATTTGTACAGATCCATTTTGGCATCAATTCCCAGTCTATAATGATAAGAATGTTCTTCTCTTGGAACAGAAAAGGCATCTTTTTCATAGGAAATTTTATGACCTGCTTTTAGGTAGAAAGGAGGAGGTGAGAGAGCCCTGCCTGCATCTGCTGTTTCTCAAATGCCTTCAGCTCAAAATAATCAGATGCTAAAATGGCATATTTTGGGGTGGCAAGTTCTGAGCCCCTTAAGTGATGATGGTGATGATGATTATGGTGGTGAAGATACTGATGATGATGGTGATGGTGATTATGGTGGTGATGATATTGATGGTGATGGTGATGATGGTAGTGATGATGGTGGTGATGATATTGATGGTGATGGTGATGATGGTAGTGATGATGGTGGTGATGATTATGATGGTGATTATGATGATGGTGATGATGGTGATAATGATTATGGTGGTGGGAGTGATAATAATGATGGTGGTGATAGTGATGATATTGATAATGATTCTGATGATGATAGTGATGATGATATTGATGATGATGACAGTGCTGTTAGTGGTGGTGATGGTGGTAACCATGATATCTAAGTCATAGCATCAGTGATTCAAGGCTTGTGACATACAGAGAATAGCACTGACATGTAGCAAGTGCTAAATAAGTATTGTTTTTTAATTTGTACCCAATAAATAATTTTTGTTATCAAAGAGCAGTAGTTTAGTGCTTCTTGAACTTTAATGTGCATTTGAATCACCTGGGGATTTGTTAAAATGCAGATTGTGATTCAGCAGGTGGGGTGTGGGGCTTCAGCTTCTGCCCACACAATGAGCCAGTGGATCACACTGGGAGCTGATCGCTTAAACAATCCATTTTCTAACAGTGTGGTGTGATGTTCAGATCAGTGGACCCAGAGTCCAGAGGCATGGGATTTGCCACCTGGCTAGTCTTGGGTGAGCTATCATCCTTCTTATCGCTCATATGTCAGACAAATGGGTTAGACAAATAACCTCTGAGATTCTCTACAGCCTTCAGGTCAGCTTGTTGGCACAAGGGCAACTAACATGTTCTGGGCCGTCCAAACGGTGAGCAGAAGTCCCGTGCTGCCATCATTGAAGACAGGCCTGAAGCCCAGGCTCTGGGAGCCAAACGAGTTCCCTCCACAGAGCACTGCCCACATGGGGAGAAAAAGCCAGATAGCTGCGGATCTCTATCAGTTTCTTCTCATTCCCCTAGAAGGAGACCAGGTTTGTGGACGGAAGAGCCATTCTGCAGTGGGACATCTTTGCCTCCAATGGAATCATTCATGTCATTTCCAGGCCTTTAAAAGCACCCCCCGCCCCAGTGGTGAGTATGCAGGGCTCCTGGGGAGGGGCCAGCAGGAAACCATGTCCACTACGCAAGACACAAACTATTGCTAGGAGCCCTGTCCACCGCCTCCCTCCTCTGGGGCCTGGAGGAAGCTCCCACATCCAAGGCAGCTGGCTTTGGGATGCCCAACCCAGCTCATCCCGGCTCCCAGGCATTCAGAGCACAGCACCTGTCACCAGTAGGATCTGTTCACTTTCAAGGGGCAGGATGGGCCAATGCAGGGACCACTGGAGTGGGGTGAGAAATCCTGAACTCTGGGTTGACCCCTCTACTTTATAGTATCTCTGGGCCCCAATTTTCTCATCTGCAAAATTGGGTCCACATTGCTTCCCTCCCTGGGTTTTGGTAAAGACCATAAGTTAATAAATGGAAAATACTTAGAACAGTCCCTGGCACAAAGTACATGCTATGTAAAAGTTGGATGTTGTTTTAGTTAGTATTCTAACTTCTTCCCCAAATCAGGAGGGAGGGGTGAGCTGCTGGCTTCTGGAAAGTTCTGTAAGCATGGTGGTTGAGCACATAAGCTCCAAAGCCAGACTAGGTTCAAAACCCACTTTTACCATTAACTGGCTGTGTGATATTGGATAAGTGTTCAACCTCTCTGTGCCTCAACTCCCACACATAAAAATGGGAACAATAATAATTGTCCCTATGTCTTTGGGTTGTTATAACACTTAAATGGGTTATTTCAGGAAAGGGGCTTAGAACTGACCCTGGCAGTAATAAGGGCCAGACACATGTTCACATATCATTACTTTTATCCCAACTGGCTCCAAGATGTCTCAGGCCAGCAGCAATGGGGTGAGCTCCAGCAGGTGTACCTCTTTCGGGGAATCACTAGTAAGAATTGGCCCTTCCCTCTGTATGTTCAGACTTCGACCCACCCTGGCCTGGTAATAGGGATGGTCTTTGCCAGCTTCCTGGTCACCGGAGCCATGGCTTTTGCTGCTCGTTCTTACTTTCGGCTAAACCGGAGAACAATTGGCTTCCAGCATTTTGAGGTAAAAGAGAGAAAAATGGGAGCATGATGATGGCAGGTGGGGGGGGGGGTCCCTCCTAAATCCAGCCCCTGATCCGGGCCACTCCAGATGACTGGCTGATTCAGGGACCTCGCCCAGGAGTTGGTGCTTGGCACAGCAGCAGGGACAGCCCCCCCAGCCCATGCTTCCTGCCTCCTGAGCCGGGTCTCTGCCCCTGGGAGGAGCAGCAGTGGCGGCTCCCAGCCCCTCCTTTGACGGGGACAGGGCTTGGTGAAGAGGGTGAGGGGCTGCCAGCAGCACAGACCCCGAGCCTCTGTGCCGGGGATTTGGCCTAGGAGTCACATTCACCTTGGAGGATTCACTGCGCAAGTGCCCACCAGGATTTGGCTTGGGCTTCAAGACTTGGTCTGACGGCTGAGGGACAGGGTTGAGGACTTGCACAGCTAGAGGCTTCATGCTGCACCCAGTGGAACTCATTTCTCTCTATTTGAATAGTTGAGTCCACATCCAGGTCGGTGGCAAGCTCTTGGCCGACCAGGTAGTGAGCATCATCCTTCCTGTGTACTTTGTCCTCTTCCCTGGCCCACCCTCTCCTGCCGCTGCCTCCTCAAAACACACTAGGAAAGGCTGTGCAGAGCCCCCCAGCAGCAGTTCATGCCTTCTAACAGATGCCTTGCATATTTATAATCTCCAGGCGCAAAGCCCAAAAACACCATTTTAGCAAAGGTGTACATACTGCATGATTTCTTTCGTATTAAGTTCAAGAACAAGCGACACCACTCCAGGGTGATAGGAGTCAGAACAGTGGTTACCCTGGGTGGGAAGGGGTATTGGCAGACAAGGGGGATGAGAGCTCTTCCTTGAGGGGCGGAAACACCCCATGTGCTGATTTTGGTGGGGGTCACACCTGGGCAGATGTGCGTAAGCTGTCACTGAGCTGAACCTTAAGGTCGATGCATTTTATTATATGTAAATCATATTGCAACAAAGTACTGTTAAAAAGAAAAGGCTTACAGCAGCACAGGGTGGCTGGCATCACCTGCCAACGTGCACGAGACACTCCCGCTTTGGCTGTCAGCCCTCACGCTTGTCTTTCTGAACAGTCGGAAGAGGATATTGATGTTGCAACTCTCGGCAAGCAGCAGCCTGAGAACATCTCGAACCCCATGTACGAGAGCACAACCTCGGCTCCCTCAGAACCTTCCTATGACCCCTTCGAGGTGAGTTCGCAATCTGATCTGGGAACAGGTTCCGCTGGGGTGCAGGGTAACGATGTGTTTTAGCAAATCTCAGTGGAGGGCTTCGCACCAAGAAAAGCTCACTGCTAGAACGTGTGTCAGGCAACAAGCCTAGAAGGCAGCTTTGCAAGACTGAAGCCAATGCTATTGTCCAGAGTTCCTTGGGTCCTTTTGAGTAGATAGCAGAATCCTTAAACAGTTAGGGGTAGGGGAGAACCAGAATTTGCCCAGCCTCGATCTCAGGACCAGCTGAGAGGTCACAATGAAAATCTGCCTTGGGCTGAATTCTGCCACACGCATTTATGCGGTAGCTGGTGTAAAACAAGACATAAGAGCCAGGTGCGGTGGCTCATGCCTGTAATCCTAGCACTCTGGGAGGCCGAGGCGGGTGGATTGCTCAAGATCAGGAGTTCAAAACCAGCCTGAGCAAGAGCGAGACCCCGTCTCTACTATAAATAGAAAGAAATTAATTGGCCAACTAATATATATAGAAAAAATTAGCCGGGCATCATGGAGCATGCTTGTAGTCCCAGCTACTCTGAAGCAGAAGGATTGCTTGAGCCCAGGAATTTGAAGTTGCTGTGAGCTAGGCTGACGCCATGGCACTCACTCTAGCCTGGGCAATAAAGTGAGACTCTGCCTCAAAAAAAAAAAAAAGACATAAGGCCATAAAAAAGTTTTCCTTTAGCTACCCTCTAAACTTATATTGACTGACACTGCTGTCCAAGACTTTTCTGCCTATTGTCAGAGCTGCTGCTTGGTTTTGGAGCTACTTTTCTTTGAGGATCCTTCTTATAGCAAATGGACAAATGTTTTGCACTGGTCTCCCAAGAAGGGACCATTTATCTCTACTGTCAGTGATCCTTGGGCTTAGATGGGGCCTCCACTGACTTCAGCCCAGGGGGACCTATTGGCAGGGTACCCCATTCACACTTAGTCCATACTGCAGTGTACATACTGCCTGCAGTTTATTACTAGTTCTGGATTGAAAAATTAGGCATGAAACTTAATTTTTCCTTTTATATAACAACCAGAAAAATTGACAGCCAGTATGATAAGTGTCCTTACTTACCTAGCAGACTGAGCTGACGCCATAACTCAGGTCTAAGGAAACGCTAAAATCTTGGCTGTGTCTACAACCCTCATGTGATAGCAACCAAAGGCAGATAACTGACATAATTGCTTAGGACACATACATATGTTACTTCCCCTGCAAGACTATACTATAGTTACTGAATTTTTATATGTTGGCACTGAAACATTATGAAAACATTTTCTTGTACCGTGTTTAAGCTTGTATAGTGCAAGAGATGTTATTATTTTTCTGAAGTAAACCAAAAGTAAATATCTTGTGGTTCTTTGTGCCTACGGTAGCAGATTTAATATAGTTACAATAGATTTAAAAATAACTAGATTGCAAATCGCATCTTTTACCCTAACCATGTAAAAGTTTCTGGTCCACATGTCAAGGGTAAGTTCAGCTAAATTGCATTTATTAACTATGAGGTGCTTATTCCTGTAAGCATGGTTGAGATCAACTTCATTACAAAGCAAGGGGGAAAATGTATACATCCTCTTCAAAGTGCCCATGTCTTCCCAAGCATCTGTCCTCTTCTGAGGCTCCGTTAGCACCGTGCACAAAAGACTCACCAGAGACAGGTGAGGGAGTAACCTAGACGCGGGATTTAGCTAAACCCTCTGTTCAGGCCAGGTGGCAAAAAACATTCTGGTAACAGGAATCCTGAGGTACGGTGACGTGGTACATTTGTGTGCCTTTTACACTGGGGCTGGGGGTGTGATACAGTATTTGTAGCCAGTGCAGACACCTCCAACACCACTAGTTTCACCCAGGAGAAACCATTTCTAGCATCCATGAGGCTAATTCCCAAAGCCTCGGTGCAGGTCAGAGCTAACAACAGCAGAAGGCTTGGCGTGGCCGCCTCTGGAGCATGGCCTCTGATTCCACTGTCTCAGATGCGCAAGAGCCACCCCTGATTCAGGATGAATTTTCAACCTGAAAGGAGTTTTTATAATATTAAAATGCCACCTTTTGTGGGGTACTTATACCTTGCCAAACGCCCTGTCTCATTTAACCCTCACACCTCCCTGTGAGGCAAACACTGTTATGACCCTTGGTAGATGAGGAAGCTGCAGAGTTGGGGTGACTTGTCCAGGGCCACCCAGCTTCAAGCAGCAGAGACCGAATGGGGCCCCAGACCGGGGGTCCTACCCACCAGACCATCCCATGCCCTGACACGAGGCGGCGGCGTGTATGGTGAGCGAATGCGCCCACCACACGCATGTGCACAGGGCACTCAGGGAGAGTCGTGTCTTAGGCCTCACATCAGTGGCCACAAGAAACGTTTGACCTGAAAGGACAACAGGACGACTTGCGCCCTCACGGCGAGGTTCACAGCTCTCTCTTTTCCAGGACTGCGAGGAGCAGCAGCTCGAGAGCAGCGACCCCCTGGGGGCACTGTGAGGGCTTGGAGGTAGAAGTCGGCCGCCACCCACCGCCATCCGGGCCTCCTCAAACCTGCCGTCCACTGTGAATTCTCAGCACCAGCTGCCTTTGGGCAACGTAAGGTCCTCTGAAGTTTAAAAGTGTGAAGCACTCAAAAGCCGTACCTCATCTCTTTGGTTCATCTGGGAGTTCTGTTTCTGTGGGTGAGGGGCCATGTTACTAGGTCCACCCAGGGGGACGTCTCCCTCCCCCGACCGTCCACTGTTCTTCCTTTGTACCTTCAGGTGGCAACTGGCCACATTCTGCCCCACCCCGTGGGCAATGGTGATCTTGTCTTCCTTCCCTATTAGACTGTAAGCTCCCGGAGGCGGGGCCTTGCCTCGTTCATCTTTGTATCTCAGCCCCTAGCCCAGTGCCTGGCACCTGAAACGTGCTCAATAAATGTTTATGGAACAGAAGTGAAGTCAATGGAACAGATCTAGTGTTTTGGGACTTCACCCAAACAGGACGGGTTGAACTTTGAAGGCGAAATCTACTTTAACAGGGCTGATAAGGACCTTTTCAGTTAGCCCTCATCAGCCTCATGAATTCTTCTTTCTTAATTCACTCTTGTTCGCTTGTTTGTGTGTTTAAGAAGACATGATAACTACAGCGAGATGCCCTTTCACACCCACTAGGATGGCTGTAATAAAAGAAGACAATAACATGTATTAGAGAGGATATTGGGGAAAACGGAACCCTCAGACATTGCTGGCGGGAATGTAAAATGGTGCAGCCACTGTAGGAAACAGTTTAGCAGTTTCCTCAAAAAGGTAAACAGAGTTACCCTGTGACCCAGAAGTCCCACTTACAGATATATACCTGAGAGAAATGAAACCATATCCATCCAAAAAGCAGACATGAATGTTCACAGCAGCAATTATCTGTAATAGCCGATATTTGGAAACAATCCAAATGTCCATCAACTAATGAATGAATGACTAAACTGTGGTATTCCACGCAATGGAATATTATTCAACCCAAAAAAATTTGTACTGGTACATGCAATAATTTGGATGAACCTTGAAAACATTATGTTAAGTGAGCCAGGTGCGGTGGCTCCCACCTGTAAATCCTAGCACTCTGAGAGGCTGAGGCAGGAGGATTGCTTGAGCTCAGAAGTTCAAGACCAGCCTGAGCAAGAGTAACACCCCTGTCTCTACCAAAAACAAGGGGGAAAAAACCCAGCTGGGTGAGCTGGGTGTCATAGTGTGTACCTGTAGTCCCAGCTACTTGGGAGGCTGAGGCAGGAGGATAGCTCAGAGCCCAGGAGTTTGAGGTTGTAGTGGGCTACAATGACACTACTGCACTCTACTCAGGGTGGCAGAGTGAAACTGTCTCAACAACAACAAAAAAACCCAAGGAAACTGAGCTCCCTCCTCACAACCTCCCACCCCTTTATAAAAAAATAATTTAAAAAGTATGTTAAGTGAAAGAAGCTAGTCACAAAGGACCACATATTATATGATTCCATTTATATGAAATGTCAAATAGGCAATAGAGACAGAAGTAGAGTTACTGCCAATGGACACAGGGTTTCCTTGGGGGTGATAAAAGTATTCTGGGCGTCCCCAACTGGAAACAGCTTCCTCCAGTTAAAGTGTACGAATAAAATCCAAGTCCTTCAGATGTGAGCAATTGTGGAAGGCAGAGTCCAGGCTGCTTCCCTGGACATGCACCCTATAGGACGGCGGATAGGTCAGGGCCCACTAAGAATGCAGAAACACCCCAAGGGATTTAGCATTACGTTGTTTTTTGTTTTTATTTTTTTTCTGAGACAGAGTCTCACTCTGTTGCCCGGGATAGACTGCCGTAGCATCAGCCTAGCTCACAGCAACCTCAAACTCCTGGGCTCAAGCGATCCTCCTGCCTCAGCCTCCCGAGTAGCTGGGACTACAGGCACGTGCCACCATGCCCGGCTAATTTTATATATATATATATATATATATATAATTTTTTTTTTTTTTAGTTGTCCAGCTAACTTCTTTCTAGTTCAGTAGAGACAGGGTCTTGCTCTTGCTCAGGCTGGTCTCGAACTCCTCAGCTCTAACGATCCACCTGCCTTGGCCTCCCAGAGTGTTAGAATTATAGGCGTGAGCCACCACAACTCGCCTAGTTTGCATCTTTATACAAAAAAAATTATATCAGAGCCCAACCAAGCCACAGGTTTATAAAGAGAGAAAACACTCAACAAAGCCTCCTATTCGTGCTGTCCAGACCCATATATTTTTCTGTTATCTCAAGCTCCTGTTAATCCCTTTCTCAGTAAGGCTGAGATCCTAGCTCTGAGGCCCAGACAAGAGTTGGGGGGGTGGGGAGGCGCGATGTGTGTGTACCTTCTTAGAAACACCTGAGGTTTATAATCAGAAGAAACAGGTCCACGTGCACGCTTCCTCACTTCGCAGTTAAGGGGAAACCGGAAACCAGCCTCCCAAGGTCGTTAGGATCAAATATCAGCCGCATGCAGGCATCACTGTAGCAATGAGCAAGGACTCAAAGACCCAACTCCAAATTAGCTTAAACAGCAATTGGGATCTATTGGCTAGAGGGCCTGGAAGACCCAGAGGAGGGAGGTTTCAGGGTTGATTCCATTCTGGGGCTCAGTGACACCACCAAAGACCTGGTGTCTTCCCTCTCTGCCCTCTGAAGGCTCCAATCAGCCTACAGCAGATTTTCTCAGGGACATAAATTGGCCTTATCACACCCATACGTCACACCCACATAGCGCAGGAAGTCTGACATGCCTGGTCCTTGCCTTCAGAATGTCCGAAGTACCTTCCTGTCCCTGCGACACCAATCAACCTCCCACCCACCCATCCACATGTTCCAACTTGTCCCTCGGGGGCAGTACTGGCCAGGGCGCGGGACGGAGGAAAAAGCTGGGTTGGGCAGATCTCAGACGCCCCTCTTGGTTGCCCTCACAGCCCAAATAACTTCATTCCACATCATCAGGATTTCTGCTGAGCCAAGTCCAAAGTTCTGGAAGCCCCAGAGTGTCTCGTAAGCTCGTTCACCACTCTGAGAAAGAGAAACAGGCCCCGTTTCTGTCAGAGGAGCAGCTTGTCACTTCCTCTTGGATGACACACTGTGATGGGAACAATGCCAAGTTTCCAGGAAACTGCCCCAAAAAGAATGTGGGCAGATCTGATAGTGAGTCCACCAACACCCACCATTACAGGCACAAAAAGGCAAGTGATTAAAACCAAAATATCCACAGGAGGAGTGAATGAGATAAAGGTATCAGCAAAACGAGATGTCAAGGATTTAAACATATTAAACACACACACTTAAAAAGTTAAAAAAAAAAATAAGGTCTTCAAACTATTTGTAAGTTTATCCAAAACCCAGTACTGAATTGACTTCATAACACTCCTAATTCCATATTTCCTTTCCTTAAAACATTTCCAGCTTTCCCAATAATTTGATGACAAACAAACATGTGAACCACCAGCTTCTCCTTGTTCTTGAGGAGGGAGCTCCCGGTGGTGGCATTACGTGAGGTCACCTGCTGCCCACCTGGGGCTGTGCTCACCCGACCTTTGATCTGGGGCTTATCTACACAGGCTTCAGGCTCTAGAAGCAAGGGGAGAGGTGCTTGCTGAGGGTGGTGTGCTGAGAACCTATAACCTTTGACCTCTTCTCTCAGGAATATCCTTCTTGGAGGCCATTAGAATTTTTTTAATCCAAGACTCCCTTAATTTCTTTTAGTAGAAATAACCTCAAGTCCCAGAAAAAAGGCATGTTTAGAAAACAGCACTGTGGGTTCATTAGAATTTAACATGGCTTTGCCGCGGACTTAAGCACTCAAAACAGATAACATCACGCCTGTAATCCTAGCACTCTGGGAGGCCGAGGCGGGCGGATTGCTCAAGGTCAGGAGTTCAAAACCAGCCTGAGCGAGACCCCATCTCTACTATAAAAATACAAAGAAATTAATTGGCCAACTAATATATATATATAAAAAAAAAATTAGCCGGGCATGGTGGCGCATGCCTGTAGTCCCAGCTACTCGGGAGGCTGAGGCAGCAGGATTGCTCGAGCTCAGGAGTTTGAGGTTGCTGTGAGCTAGGCTGACGCCACGGCACTCACTCTAGCCTGAGCAACAAAGCGAGACTCTGTCTCAAAAAAAAAAAAAAAAAAAAAAAAAAAAAACAGATAACAGACAATAACCCAGATGATACAATTCAAATTTTTATTTGGCAATAAGTTCAACAGCACAGAACACATAAAATCAACATTTAGAATAAATAGCAAATTCACATTAGAATAAATACTTAAATCTACCTAATTTGCATGTATTATGCCTGATATCATACAGGTGTAATTTGTCATTCCATTAAACAATTAGAAAACAGTCTTCTAAGTCAGGGTTCAAGCCTGCAGGACTAGAAAAGTACAGAAGCTCGGTGTCACAGGTCGGTTCCCCGAAAGTAGACGCCGAGATGGAGACTGGGCATGCAGGTAAGCTTACCGGGGAGTGCCGTGGGCCAGGCCAGGCCAGGTGGGGGAGGCGCCTGGGGAGCTCTGGAGCTGGGATGGCCCCACAGGGTTCTCCAGAGTTCGGGTGGGGAGGCCACGCCTTTGTACCTCTCCATGAAGCAGTCAAGGGTTACCAGCAGGAAGGTGGGGTGGGACCCAGGCAGGCAGGGGTCTTCAGCAGGAGAAACTCCCAAAGAGGATAACAGCAGTGAAAGGCCAGCCAGCAGCACCCCCAGCAGTGGGGGAATAAGTCCTTCAGTCCCAAGGGTCAGCTGGGCAGCTGAGCCCAGCACCCGATACTAGCACACTTACAAAAAAAAATGCAGTGCAATGAGAGGTATATTCAATTAATACTCAAGCCTGCAGCTCGAGTACCCACACTGGCCATACACGTAAATATGCCCAGAAAGCAGCTCGAAAGGAACATGGCACACTCATCCAGAGCTTCCTTCTCCTATCTGCAACCCACCTACGAGGTCAGTCACCAGCATGCTCTCTGCAAGGGAATCTTGCCACTGCCACCAACACCATCCATTAGAACAGGGACCAGCAAGCCACAGCCTGAGGGCCAACTGTAGCCCAAGGCCTATTTTGGTAAATCTATTTTGGTAAATCAGGTCCTAATGGGACACAGCCACGCCCATTCCTAGAGTAGCGGCAACAGCCAACAGCCAACGGCCTGCAAAGCCAAAAACATTTCTTATCTGGCCCTTTACAGGAAAAGTTTACTGACCCTGCATTAGAGGAAATTCATTCCCTTCCCTTCCCTTCCCTTCACCCACTCACTGGTAGCGTCAAGGTGAGATGAACTTTGAGCGAAGCTCCAAAATGCTAAGGCAAAAAATAAATAAACTGGTATAAAAGGAAATCAATATTAAGATGGTAAAACAGGCTCTCTATTAGTTGGAACACAGTAATCAAGGAATCCCACCTCTGGCCAAATTTAGCACCAGAGCATTCTAGACAAGGGCCTCAAGTGGGTGTTTGGCAGAAAATGAGCATTTGGAAAAATGGAATTCCAATATTGAGCACATCCACTTCTGCATTAAAGGCCTTTTGAGAGGAAGAGAGAGGAAAAGCCATTTCAATCACCCGAGGCTAAATTAGCTAGGAGGCAAGATTACTTTTCATTTCTCCTTTGCAATAATTAAGAGGCCCAAAGCATTCAAAGCAACTAGTGATTTTGTCTGAGATATGCCCAAGTCAGTTGCAGGCAGTTTGTTACATGATATCAATGGTGACAGCAGAAAATAGAGCTAAAGATGAAAAGTTTTTAAAAATTAAAAAGAGAGGGGCTATGTTAGGAGGAAAGTGTGAGTTCTAAGTCAAACACCTAAAATATTTTAAAAACCACATAAAATCACTTGTGCAAGTCCCTTCCAATGGGACCTGCTATGGGTACTGAGTCCCACTGGACTGGCACAGCTGGCATGGACTGCCCCGAACTGTGATTTTGTGTTCACATAATTCTTAGAAAATCAGTCTAAGCAATGTTAAAAAACAAAAACAAACAAACAAAAAACAGTAATGTTTTAAATGTTCAAACAAAAGTTATTCTGATTGCTTTACAAATTGTTTTTTTTTTTTTTAATGATAGAAAACAGATTCACTTCCCTAGTACCAATATGCTTTCATCAACATGCACACAAGAGAACAAACTGGAAAGAATGAAATGCCCAGTGCAGTGTGCCAAGTCCCAGCTGAGAGCCCTGACAGTGACAAGTTAAAAATCTACCTCAACTGAGTGAGGACAAGCATGAATAATGAAGAAGTAGGGAAATGCCTCGGTCCTTCCCGTGGAGATGGCTGTGCTATGTCACCCCCAGGACCTGGGTTTACAGCCCTCCAGGCACAGGGTCGGTGGATGGGCTCTGGAGTGACAGGTACCAGGCTGCTGCCACACGGCAGATCTCAAAACTGCCCAGTTCAACATCCCAGAGACCAAAACCCCCATCAGTGGGAATAATTGTAAAATTCATCATTCATTCCCAGAAAAGGTATTTCTCCTCCAAGGCTTGGGTCACCTAACCTAAACATTCATGAAAGCAGGTTTTAAAAGTAGTTCTACTTCATTCTTGAGTAAACAGAATACCCTGTTACTAGCACCTAGTAAACAGCCAGTTATCTGATTAGATAAAAACCAAGACATTTTTTTAAACAATACCTGCTTCCTCACTCCGCTTCTCCAAAGCAGACACTAAGCCAAGAGCACCAGTGCATCCTTTTAGGACCTGAAACTAGGCATCACCTGTACCCATTGAATGCCAGCCTCTGCTCACTCTGATGGTGACAATGCCTAGAAGCAAGCAAACAATAAGAGAATGCCTATCGCATTCCTAAAAGGAATGGACTACTGTGCCTTACTGTGCTTATAATAAAATGCAGAAGAAAAAAAGGAGCCTAATTAGGTCTAAAGGGTCACCTTCACCATTACAGTTAAACATAGCAAAACATCATAAGTAAAATCCCATTATAATAAGCATCATTACAAAGGATGCCATATAACTCACTTAATTTCTGCAATGTGGCAGAAATAGCCTATGAAATGCCAAGCCAGCATTTCATCAATCGCTGGTCATGATACGTTCACTGCAATAAAAATGCAGAGCAAGCAAGCATTCTCCCCAAGCCCCTTCATGTTCCTGCCCTTCTTTAGATTCAAGAGTATATGCCACATTACCACTAAAGCTTAAAATGAGTCTTAGCAGTACTACGTTAGGCTAATCTGAACAGAAGTATCTATGCAGCATATGCAACTTAAAATATTATTAGCTGTACCATAACAGCAGCAGACATTCCCAAAGCACTCAGAAAGTGCAGTAAATATGCACTTTATATTGAAAGATATTGTAAATGCAGACATAATAAAGGATTCTTCCCTCCCCCACCAAAAAAAACACTATATATATGCTACTTGCCCTGCCCTTAGAAAGAAACAAGAAAAGCTCAGTTAACTAGATTATTTCTAACTCTTAGCTTGCTTAAATGTCCTTCATCCTCTCCCACCTTAGACACCTAAAGAAAACCACCCAAGCTCCCAAATAGCCACAAAAGCACAGCAGGAAAGAAATATAACGGGGAGCAGAGAGTTGGAGCTATAGCTGAGCTGCAAAGGCCACCTCCCTCCTCCCATACCCAGAAATGATCACCGTAGTCGGTAATTCATCAGAGAGAAGCTGGCACCTTGTTTGTGTCTCTCCAGCCAAGGACCGGTTCTGGTAACACACATGTTTTAACAAGACTCCAACTCAACCCAGTGGATGACACGGTGGGCATTTCATCACAAGGACACTTTCTCCTGTTTCATTTTCTTTCCTCCAATGAGCACATTAAATCGACACTCCGGTGGCGTTTCTGGGTTTAATATGCTCCCCGGAGACCCACCGCGGATGCTCTGCTTCTTCGAACCCACTGGTTTCTTGCAGCCTTAACCTACCGAAGACTGTTCAGCTGGAGGAAAGCGATTTTAACCAGAGCTCGTATCTCCTCGCCCTCCTTCCCTGGGGAAAGCATGAACCCGCCCATCACTTTTTGCACCTGTGTCCTTCCCCAGCGCAGGCAGGATGCTGGAAGCACACACTGGAGAGGAAACGGCCAAGGGTTGCAACTTCTCTTGTTCTCTCTCATGTGAGTCGTTCCAGGGAGGCTGGGCTGCACCAAAGACAGCTCAGCCTCCCTGGAAGGAGCCAGAGCCTTAGTACCCAATGATGTGGGCACTGGCTGCCATCCGGGGACCATCTCTGCTACTCGGGGCAGCGTTTTGCCACGTGGCGCTCACTACGCATCACCTGCTTTCTGCGAGCAGTTTCTCCATGCAAGTCACTGAGCAGCTCCCACTGCACTGCCCGTGCACGCTCAGGACATGTTCCATGGAGGAGTCGAGCATCGTTTCAAAACTTGACCCGCTAGAATAGAGACGGCATGAGAGTTCTCTCCTATCCCGGAAAAACCGAGGTCAGTTCCAGGACCTTGGTAAACAAAACAGGCGGAACCAGAGGTTGGGTAGGAAGCTTGCCCCTCGGCCCTGCGTGGAGACGGCGTGGACAGGCAGGTGGGCTGCCAGCACTTGTCTTAGCAACCTGGGAGCAGTACTTTCCCTAAGGGATCTTTTCTGAAAGCGACACTCGGACCCACACGAAGTCAAGGCCGCCATGCCCACTCAACCTGGGGCGTCGAGGTTTCTGGCTTTTTCCTGGAGGGACCTCAGCTACTCAGCCTGGGCCTCCTGCAGGCGAGGGGCTCCAAAGGTGGAGGGCACGTCGGACCACGAGGGCAGCTCGTGCTGCAGGGGAGTCCTCCGGGGGTAGAAAGTGTGGCTGACGTCGTAGTTCAAGAGGCAGCTCAGAGATGCCATGTAGATGTCGGCGAAGCGCGACAGGCGCCTCAGGAAGTAGGTCGGGTTCTGGTCTGTGCGGAACAGGCTTCCAAACTGGGCGTTGAAGAAGTTTTTGGTCATCTCTCTGAAGAAGCAATTAAAAAAAAAAGCAACAGAGAAATGATTCAAAAAGGCTGTAAAACCACTTCAATCAAAATCACTTTTATTTTAAAAACAGGATATTCATGTGAGAAAAACATTAGCCTAGAGCAGCCCCAACTTCTAATCAAGAAAAGTCTGTCCATCCATCCATCCATCAAAGGACTCTGATCACATTGCTCGTTCATGTCAGTGGAGAGAACATCGTGTCAAGGCTCCACTTTCAATTGCACGCCCCTCCAAATACACACACCCCCCCTTTCCCAAACCAAAGCCCAGGGTGTGGGAGCTGCTTCTGACAGTGCACAGGGAGATGTAAACGCTCTCAGAATAGGATCAAGGCCCTCCCTTTTTTTACAAGATTACTGTGAGACATGAGTAAGGTAAGAGGATTGTTTTATTAAAGGGCTGTTAATCTCCCTCATCCATCACAGTTTGCAACACCTCCCGGCTCCTGGCAGCCAAGGCTGTCACCCACCCAGGGATGAAGCCCATGCTTACGCGTCTAAGTCACCATCCCTACCACACACACACAGCACGTGCACATCCTCTGATGGCTGGGACCCCTACACGCAGAATGTGCTGGCAAAACTGACAGACACTGGCCGGGTGCGGTGGCTCATGCCTGTAATCCTAGCACTCTGGGAGGCTGAGGCGGGTGGATTGCTCCAGGTCAGGAGTTCAAAACCAGCCTGAGCAAGAGCGAGACCCCGTCTCTACTATAAATAGA
>VSMD01025792.1:0-66980 GCA_008750895.1 Mirza zaza | reverse complement strand
GGGCATTGATTGGCAAAGTGGCCAGCTGAGCTGAGGAAACTATTGCAGGAAGCTTGTTTTCCATAATAAATAATCCACCGGAAATCACGGCCTGCGAGACAGTTTCTCCTTGCTCTGTGAGCAATTGTCCGCCAAATGCACACTTTCCAGAAAACCCTTAAGGGGGTTGGAGCTGTAATTACTATGATCAAAACAACACCATCTACTTAGAAAAATAACTCATGCAGAACATTTGCTCAGTACATTTGGGCACTAAGCATGTCCTAAATGGTGGAGATGAGGCAGAAGGCTTCTGCAAAAGGCCACTATTGGGTTCCTATCATAGCATCCCTGCTAGGAATTTCAAAACAAGAAAAGAATTACAAAATCAAGAAAACCACTCTCCCCTTCCAAAACTTGGAACACTTCGGCCAATAGCATATACTCATTCGGGCATTTTGCAGGGCTGCCCTCACTTTGAAGATTTGATGATTTGATTCTCTTGCAGAGAGAATATGGGCTTTACCAGGATATGTAGAAATGAACTGATATTTATCAAATTTTCTTCGATGCTGGGCCTCAGAACGGCCCACAGCTCGCCCAGGATATTGCATCGGCAGGGCAAGGCCTAAGTCTCCATCAGCCTGGCACTGCTGTCTTGGTTAATCCTCTCTGTGATACAGAGATGCAGTGCCTATTGTCACTGCATTTTACAAGTGAGGGAACTGAGACAGGTGAGGTGTCCAAAGGCACATTGCTGGTTAATGGGAGAGTCACAACTCAAGCATAGGCTTCTAAGGCAACAAATATTAATCATTTTTAAATGAATGTTAAAAAATACTATCTACCAAAGAATGCAAAAAAAATCACATACCTAGGAATAAACCTAGCAAAATCTATGCGAGAGCAATAGAGTGAAAGCTAAAATACATTACTAAGAATACGTAAATAAATGGAAAACATCCCACAATTACAAAGGAAAGCTCAATAATGTTAAGATGTGTATTCTCCCCAAGCTGACCTATAGATTCAACACAATCCCAGTAAAAATCCCAACAGGTTTGTGTGTGGGCGGGGAGAGGACATGAATTGAGAAGGTGATTTAAAAATATATATGAAAGTGCAGAGGACCTAGAATAGTCAAGACAATCTGGAAGAAGAACAAAATTGGAGGACTTACACTACTAGATTTCTGTCCCCACAAAGACCCATACACAATTGTTCACAGTAGCTTTATTCAGAATACCCCAAAACTGGGGAAAAACTCAAATATCCATCAACAGGGGAATGGATGAAACAAGTGGTGGCATACCCAATAAGAAAGAACCACTTGTCTGACGTACAGAACAGCATGGATATATCTCACAGACGTGATTCTGATTGGAAAAAAAGCATCATCAGAAATAGTTTTTTGAGTCTACAAAGAGACAAAACGAATCGGCAGTGCTTGAGGTGAGTGGTTACTATGTCTTGAAAGAGTGTTCACTGGGCAGAATCATGCCGGGGCTTCCGGAGTGATGATGTATTTTTTAACCTCAACCTGGATGGTGACTACATAGTTTATAGCTGTATAAAAATGTATCCATTACTCACATAAGATGTGTGCATTCCACAGGCCTCACTATTTGTATCCTTTTTTTTTTTTTTGAGACAGAGTCTCACTGTGTTGCCCAGGCTAGAGTGAGTGCTGTGGCTCAGCCTAGCTCACAGCAACCTCAAACTCCTGGGCTCAAGCAATCCTCCTGCCTCAGCCTCCCAAGTAGCTGGGACTACAGGCATGCGCCACCATGCCTGGCTAATTTTTTCTATATATATTAATTGGTCAATTAATTTCTTTCTATTTATAGTAGAGATGGGGTCTTGCTCTTGCTCAGGCTGGTTTCGAACTCCTGACCTCGAGCAATCCTCCTGCCTCGGCCTCCCAGAGTGCTAGGATTACAGGCGTGAGCCACCGCGCCCGGCTACTATTTGTATTCTTTAGCCTCAATCATGAAAGCCAGTGGTTGCCAGGTGCTGGGGAAAGAGGAGGTGTCATTTGGCAGGTACAGGGCCTCTGTTCTGCAAAATGAAAAAGTGCTGTTGACAGACGGTCGTGGCTGCACAGCAACATGCATGAACTTAATGCCACCAAGCTGTCCACTTAAAAGTGGTTAAAAATGGGAAATTTTATGTTATGTATATTTTACCAAAAATTTAAAAATAATTACTTAAAAAAATAGGATTGTCAGATGAGTGATTATGCAGTACGTGGGAAGAAGAAGACACCTCGGTTAGAGCATGAAATGAGACCCTCCCCGTGCCAAGTGCTGGGCACAAAATGTACCCCTAGGAAATATTCGTCACCTCCCCTCCTGTAGGTCACTTGCCCCTGGTGTGCCCTGCCCCCTTGCCCACACGTGCGTTTTACACGTGTCCCTGCTCTGTGCCCAGCACCCGGGGGATAAATGAAGACTGAGACAGGACTTCTGCACTCCTGAGGTGCACCAGGTTGTGCTGGACGCAGATGTGTCCGCAGGCAGATATGGCACAAAGTGTACAGTGACAAAATTGGGTGCTGAGGACTTATGGGAGTGATTATAGAAGAGGCTATTTTAATCCTCAGATATACATTTTTCCAAATTTGTATAATTCACCATCAGTGGTATTGGGGAAATTGAGCATAACCAGTGCAAGGTGCGCACACTCCTTGCTTGGCAAACCGCTGCTCGAGTAACATAGTTCTGTGACTTGTGCTGCTCTCGCCTCCTTGCAGAGGTGGTGAAGGAGTTCCTGCCTCAGATGCAGCCACCGTGTCTTAGGAGACTCACCTCCCTCCCACCCTGCCCAGCACAGGCCCTGAACAGGGCAGGCACCTTATTAATACCGGCTAAATTAAATTTCCCTGTTTTTCTTCCTGCCCCAACAATGAATCTTTAGCCCGGAAATATCCACTCCCCATTGTGCTAATCAAGAACACCTGAAACCTAATCCTGTGCAGAATGGGCCGTTCGTTCTTGGAGGTACTTCTTCATGGATTAATTCCACAGTCTTTGAGCACTGGCTGCGTATAAGAATTGCGCTAGAGGCCAGCATGGTTGCCATGCCTCACAGTAACCCTAAACACACTTTGAAATTCCTTGAGTTACTTAATCTGATCCTGTGATGACCCTGTTGGATGGGTAATATTCTCCCATTTCTCATTTTGCAGATAAGGGAGCTGAATCCCATTGAGAAGACGTCATTTGTTGCAAATCGCACTGCTGCTGCGTCTCAGGGCCAGAGGAGAGTGCAAACTCCCGAGTTGTGCCCCAGGCCCCGCTCTCACCTCTGAGGCTTTGCAGGGCATTGAAGGAAGCAGCCCCTTTGCTGTTTCTTTTACTCTCCATGGAAAGCCTGGCATGGCTGTGGCCACCCCACCCATCACATCACTTTCATTTATGCTTCCAACTGGTCATCACTAATTTTTATACCTGGGGATCAAACCTCGAAAAAAAAAAACAGCAAAAAAACATTCCGCTAGAGCAGAGTTATGAGATCCCTGGCCAGCTTGGATTTAAAATGTCTGATATAACATTTGTGAATGTGAAATGTGTTGGACTCAGTCTATTGCAAAGTCTCAGAACTTAGTTTGAAGTAAAGAAGCACTATGGCTCTAGTGTTTCTCTTCCCAAACCATCTCCAGCACACACCGGTCACAGGTAGAAATGAAACTTCCAAGCATAGAAGCACCACAACCTCCAAGGTAATCCTTTAAAATGCACATGCTAAAAAGAAGCTATAACCAGATACTTGAAATGTACTCATTCAGTTCCAGGAGGCACCAACACCCAACCAAAACTCCTCACATAGGTTGCAATAGAGTCACTCTAAAACTCTGATAATCACCTGTTTGTATACTGCATTGAAGATTTCAAAATGGCTTGACAAAAATAAGGAGTAGTATTGACAAGTTAAATAATGAGCCTAAGCTGTGAAGTAGCAAATATCATTTTTATGAAACTATGGAAACTCTTTAATAAAATAGAGCAGTTTTTGTATTTTTTTAAGACTAAGAAAAGCAAGATCATATGCATAGAAACTACCTTTTATTCACAAAGATAACGCCTCAAATATTCATCCTACTTTTATCTTCCTTTATACGTTCTATTAAAGGCAAACTGATTCATACTCATCTCCAAACTGGGAGCATCTAAGGAGAAAGTGCAGCCCCCTGTCTGTCTGTCCACGGCACTCGCCAGCGACACAGTGAGACTTCGTGGGTACTGAATGCAGATTATGGAGTTTTCAAACCCGATTCCATCATAAGCCCATATTTTGAATAATTGAAAACCTTTCAACACATTTACCTTCTGGCAATAAATTTTTTAAATCCAGTACTATCCTAAAGGGAATGTTTACCAAGTGAATCCAGACAACTTAGTTGCCCCAAATTACTTGTACCTTTGAATATATTTGTACCAAAGAGGCCAACTTCACATTCATTCTTTATAGTGTTTTCATTATTTTTCCAGAATATGCTTGTTCACTACAGCTATGAAAGGACATAAAATGTCCCAAGCACAACTAAAAGGGCCTGTCAGGTACATCATGTCTTGTTAGGATGACTTGACACGGCAGGGTGAAGCCCAATTTAAAACAGATCTGATCAATTACAAGCCAAACACAAATTCCATTCCTTGGCCCCGCACAGACTGTTGGGAAAATTATTGCATTTTATTTTGGAGAACTTCTACTCAACTCACTAAATTTTCTTTTTTTTTTTTTTCTTTTTGAGCTGCTCCCGATCTGATGGCGAAACAGTTTAAAAACTGGTGACTCTGCAGGCAAGAATTTGGGTATCGCACATGGGGGTTATTTCATCCAGGGATGTACCCAAGGAAAATGGTGAAACAAAGACTAACATGATAGTGACGTCAGCAAGGTGCCAGAATAAGGAGATTCTGCTCACATCTCCCTAGAGCAATCATTTGGAAGCCATCCACAGACAAAATTCGTTTGGAAGAGCTTTGAGATCCAGGTAGGAAGTTTTGAGACCCCAGTGAAGCCCAAGCCCAATGAGGACTATTTTGAGAAGTCAGATCCATGCCAGGTGACAGGCTCGCTTACTGTGGTCCGTGTGACAGGTCCAGAAGCAGACTTCCCTCCTCTGCCCATGGGCTCAGCTACAGCTCCATTTGACCGTCATCCTGCTACCACCACCAGCTGTTAAGGGATCTGGGAAGAGCCACATCTGCCCATGCATTGGGTAAGAAGACTCCCAATCTCGGTCCTGGTTGTGGACCATGAAACAGCTCACGACCTTGCTCCAGCTCCTCTCAACTACAGCCCAGAATCAATCCTGCCTGCCTAGGGACCCAGCAGAAGACATTGTGTTCCCAAAGGCAGACCAGCCAGCCATGGCCTGACTGCAAACCCCTAAGTGGCTCTGTAATCCAGCTCCAGCCTTGCTCAGCCATGGTCTGGGGCACTCTGCCTTCCTAGGAACCTTGCAGGAGATGTGCCCATCTTTACCCCAAATGCAGGCATGAAGACCTCATTCCCAGCTGCGGACCCTGAAGCAGTCCTGTAACTTGGTTCTACCATCTCTCAGCCACAGGCCAGGGCCAGTCCCGCCCACACAGGGACCATCCCAGTGACTTGGCTCTTTAGAGGAGAAGCTGCAAAGATTTGGTAGGCATTTAAACCTGCGTCCAGAATCCCCTCGCAGGCGGCAGAGCAGACGGAAGCGAGATTTGCGGAGAAGACTGGCGACATCCGCGTATCAGGAATCTTTGTGCAGACAACTGCTGCGTGTGTCCCTGGAGGCATTTGTTGCAGGGAGTGTGTACCAACCACTCCTAATTGCTCCTGGTCACCATGTAGCAGGGTAGTCTGCAAATCAAATGTTGTATATTTGGAATTATCTAAAATGTGTCCACTCCAATTATTCGGTCTATAGTATATACTTTCCCCGAGAGTAGAAAAGACAATAATGATAAAATTAAAAAAAAAAAGCAAGCATATTAACATTGCGTCCTTTCCTCCTCTGCTCCCCGCCTCTCCTTCTCCTCCTCCCTCACCAGCAGCAGCTGTGGCAGCATCACTAACGCACCGAGAGCCTTACTACACCCGGGCTGGGTGAAGCTTTATGCATATGAACCCATTTCACCCTCCGAACCACCCACCTAATGAGTGAAGCCTGATGCATGTGGCAGGCCTCTCCTGTACACAGCACGGCCGTTGCACCATGTTCGTGTATTTACTAATTGATTGCTTATTAAGTCAATAGTTATATCCGTGTCAAGGGAGGAGAAATTACACCTGGGCGAAGAGCCCTGTCGTGTGCAGAGAGGCTCCTGCCAGGGAACTAAACATGGATATGCCACTCAACCAGGCCAGGCCCCTGGCCCCAAGCACATTGCCAGGGGTCAGGATTACACTTTGGCCCTAAAAAGGAAAGCTATGTGCAAGGGTAACCCCACGTCCCTGAATCCTGGCCCTTGCTGCTGTCGGGGTGCCCATGTTGATTTGGGGAGATGCGGACGTAACGCACAAAGCAGCGGCTCGCGTGGACTGCAGCTGGAATGAGCACCCCCCCCTTCCTGTTCGGGCAGCACCGAGGCCCCGGGCCTGGCCTTGCTCTTGTCGCGTCAGCACGTGTCCCCGTGCACGCCAGTCGGGTCAGCACAGCTCGGAAGTAACATCCTTGCAGATTTGGGCCGTGTTACCCCATGGCCCCTGACCAACAAGGGCCACCCCAAAGAACGCAGAGGAGAGAGTAGTGGCTGCAAGTGGCAGGTCTGCACACAGCAGCACATGCACACACGTGACGCCTTAGGGAAGCTCTGCCTGGCCCGTCCCCTCACCTGCGAGACAGGTGCCCGGACCGCAGTACCTCCTTTCCAGGACATTTCAGGCTCTGTGAGCCTCGGTCCTTGTTCACTACTTGCAGTTACCTGCGTCTATTTTCTCTGGGGCCACCCTCCTTTCTCTCGTGTATCTGTGGGAATGTTTTTTCTTCTTCTCTCTCTCTCTCTCTCTCTCTCTCTCTCTCTGTGTCTCAATGTAAAACCATTCGGCTTCTCCTCTGTGGAACGTCTGTGATGCAGCTTATTATTGATCCAAGCAGCTACATTTTCCCAGAGCAGAAGAGAAGAAGACATGAACACTCATAACACATAAATGCGCCAATAGAGGGAGCTGGCCGTTAGTTCTGCCCAGCAGGGGCAGGAAAACGCTTCATGGAGGTGGTGACGTTTGCCATGAAGCTTACGGTAGGAGTTTATCCAGTGGAAATGGAGAAGGAGGGAAAGGGAAGGAGAAATGGGAGGAGCGAGGGAAAAGGGCAGTGGATGCCCGCAGCTCGGGAAGCGTGTGGACAGGGACGCCGGGCACTGCGGGGCGTGGCGCGGAGAGCTGCGCGTGCAGACAAACCGGGACAGCGCCTGCAATCTCACCGTCCCGTGTGCGGGGCTCAGGGGATCAGATGGAGAAGGTGCCGGACAAACCACCCAGCAGGTAGAGACACACGGCAGAAATCCGGTTCCAGCAGTCTCCGCCCGCTATGCCATGGCAGCGGAGAAGGCAGACAACGATTTTCCATCCGCGTCTCTCCCAAAACGACGTGTGTCGGGTGAAGGAAGCGATCACATCCTCGAAGCGTTCGGGCCTGTCTCAGATTGGGAAGCTCGCATCTCCCTCCCAGGCCTCCTTTCATAGAGTCAGAGACCCTTTAACTCTCCAGCCTGAGTCCCCCCATGAAGGAACACGGTCATGAAGTGGGACTTGACACCGAATTTAAAAACAGAGAACAATTTCTGCCTGTGTAGTCAGGCCACGGCACAATCTGCATTGTGCAAGCTCGGGCTCAAGGTTCGCTTTCAAAGATTCCTGGGGGGAGGGGCGGGGAGGGGGGAGTCTCCAGAGGGGGAGGAGCCGGGGGGAGTCTCCAGAGGGGGAGGGATGGCAGAAGCTGGAAGTCTCAGGTTGAGCATGGGAACGGGATGCATCCCTCAGTGAGAATTTTTAAATCATTTCGTGCTCTTTTAAAAGAACAACCAACTTGATGGCGAGTAGATGTGTAGCCCATTTTCCAGATCTTGTATCGCTTCGCTTTGTATCACGGGCTTAGGGTAAAGGGATTACCTCTAACCCTTTTTAGGGAAAGGCAAAGATATACAATGTAACCAAAATGTCTAAAAAACATAACTGTCATTGGGAGGTGGGCAGGTGGGAGGGGGCAGGAGGGGAAGGGTGTCTGCATACCTAAAGGGTGCGGTGTGCACCACCTGGGGGTTGGACACACTTGAAGCTCTGGCATGGCGGGGTGGGGGAGGGGAGGCAGGGGCAATATATGTAACCCTAACAATATTTGTGCCCCCATACTATGAGAAAATAAAAGAAAAAAAAAGACTTGGAGAAAGGGAACAGGAAAAAAAAAAAAAAAAAGAACAACCAACTACTTCTAATCACGTTTCTAATAGACAAATGCTGGCATTTACAAAATTCAAAAAACACTGCAAGGATGCAAAACTGTGGCCAATGATGCCGCTGCCCAGAGTGAGCGGCAATGACCAGCAGTCTTGGAGAAGGACGTTATAATCGAGCCACTGACAGAGCCCTGGCTGGGGCAGCCCCGCTGGGCGCCTCTAGAACACGGCGCGTTTTAATTGCTTATGCTGGCATTCTTTTTATGCGTGGTGGGGCTCAGAGTCCTTTCAGAACAATCCTGTGTGGCCACAAACCAGGTATAAATAAAAAAAAGCAACCACGAGGTCCTCCCAACTCAAGGCAGCTGTATTATTTTATGGACGTCTGATGTTTAAATTTTAATGAAGGTGGAACAAGGGTGGAATGTGGACAGCAGGATGCACAGGTCTGCTGGGAGGAGGGGGCTCGGGGAGAGCGGGAGGACAGGGACAGGGCTGCAGGTGGACCCAGGGACCCTGCCTGCGCCAGCCGGCTACAGGGGCCAGCAGTCAGAGGGACAAAATGGCTTCGAGCGCAGAGCGAGCCCTGAGATCACCACACCGCGCTCCCGACAGCCATATCCTACTGCGTCCCCAAGCAGTTTGCTCCGCTCTGCTCGGCTTGGTCACGTTTGCAGATGCGGGAGGCGGTCACACTGCTCTCCCACCTGCTGGCGGTTTCCTGAAATGCAGGGTGCACCTGGCCGCCTGCAGGGCTTCGCTGACCCCCCAAATTCCGGTTTTTTTTTTCTCTTTTCATTTGGAAACCAAAACGAGGCACAGAAACAGCCCCAAGCCAGGTTGATCATTTCACATCAGGTGCTCCTCTTTTGAAATGTATCTGTCTGTCCCCCGGTGGCTCTGGGATGTGCCTAAGAACAGAAAGTTGTGGGACGGATGGTAAATATGTCATGATGTCAATTCTACGCTTTCTCACCAGATACAACAGTCCAGCTACTCCTGAGGCAGAGGAATGTTTTGATGCACAAAAATCTCACTGCTTTTGGACACTGCGGATATTCTTTTTCCTCGAGGGATGTCAGGCGAAGACCACAACACTCGCCCTTGGGGTTAGCATCCGTGCCTTCCAGAAACGCCCGTGAGAGGGCAGGGCTGGGAGAACGAGGGAAGCAGACAGAGCAGGTCAGACCGGCAGCTGGACTCCCAGCCCGGACAAGGGAAGCTTCAAGTCATATCCGGTCAAACAATTCACTTGGCTAATCTCGTTCCCTGGGTCTTGGCCAATACGGGGATTAGAATTCGCTGCTTTGAGGGGGGCAGGGGTGCATCTGGGGTGACAGACAGGGAGAGTGGACAGGGTCGAGGGATCGAATTCATCCGTCAGCCACACCTGAGTCTGGAGGACCTGAAGGGGCCGATAAGACGTGACAGAACGGGAACTCGTGAGACAACAGCCACTGTTATAACGCAGGAGGAAAACAAACCGTCTACACAGAGGAATAGAGGAAATAAAGGAATAGTCTGGTGAGAAAGAGGAGTCTTCAAATGCCAAAGGGCTCTTTATGAATCAGGGACTCAGCCCTCCTCAGAGAGGCAGGGAGACTTTCGTGTCCTCACAGAGGCAGTGGCCTTAAGGATGAAGCAGGAGGCCAGCGCTGTCCCCTGTGAGCAGGCCCCAGGTCCCCATGGCCGGGGTACGGCGCCCACAGCAGCTCTCACAGCTTGGCCCTGCCCGGCAGCCTCATTAAGCAGACTCTCAGGACCCCTCCAGCCCTGGCGGGAAGCTGGGTGCAGGCCGGCAAGCAGGAGGCGCAGGGCGTCTGAGCACGCACCTCGCTCCTCTCTCCTGGGCGTCGTGTGGCTTGCCCACCGCGCGACGCCGACACTCGCCTCCCAGAGACGTGCTGCAGAAACGCTCTCTGTTCTTCGAGGTCCCAGCCTTGTACAGGACAGCTGCCCAATAGCTGCTCTGTCCACACAATAGAGATGCCCTACTCGGTCCCCAGACACTGAGCATGGGACATCCAAGTGCCTCCCCAGCCCGGCCATCTCCCTGGGACACCCGGCCTGCACCTGCTCTCCAGTGACCTTCAGGGAGGGACTGACTGGCAGGAGGCTTCCCGGGAGCCCTGTGCCCCTCATGGTGGGGTCTGGCTGGGTCTGGGCTGGCCAAGGGCCTGGGAGCGGCAAGAGAGATGGGGAGGCGGGAAGAGGATGGGCTAGTGCCTGTTCCTGAGCTAACAGGGAGGACCCGTTGTTGATGTTGCAAGAGGATCATCGCTCCGTCCCCCAGGCTGGAGTGCAGTGGCACGACCACGGCTCACAGCAGCCTTGAACTCCTGGGCTCAAGAGATCCTCTTCCTCCCAATGCTCTAGGACTACAGGGGCAAACCAGAGTGGTTGAGGAGGGGAGCTGGACTCACGAGACATTTACGTGGGGAGACTCGGGCACAGTAGCCTCTCTTTAGGGCCCTGGGACCAAACCGGAGTTGCCGTGTGACTGAGCCGATGTGAGGCCACTGGTGGCACAGGTGGCCACAGCTCTAGGGGCAGCAAAGCCCCGGAGGGGGCTGGGGCCGAGCACTGGGCAGACATCCCCCCACCCCCAACATACACGCAGGGATTGTAGAAATGCTCACTTATTAGAGCATTCTCTTTCAAAAGTGGAAAGAGCGTGAGAAAGTAGAACAAGTCACCGTAAACTGGTGACTTTGGAACAACCTCCATCCACGTTTTGAGTATTTCCCTCCTGCCTTTTTTTTTTCTTTTTTTACATATGCTTTTTCCATTTTAAACATACTTGAGAATGATCCAGACAGGGAACAAAAGTTCGGGGGCAGTGGAGGACCTGGCAGGCCGATTGCACCACCCTCCCCTGAGCCCCCAGCCTCCAGCTACGGCAGCTTCGGGACCCTCCGTGGCAGCCACCCCAGGCCAAGCTCTCCCGGGGAGCTCCCAGCTACCACCGAGCTATGCGGGAGGGTCAGAGCTGAGCCTGGGGCCCAGGCAGGACTCCTCGGCAGAACCCCTGGGGTGGGTGTCTGAGAGCCCTCCCCTGGCCCTGCATTCGGGCATCCCCCAGGGCATCTCTTGCACTTCCTGTCCCATCTTGCTGGCCGCTTCCAAGAGGACCAGAAGGGACGCACCCTGCACAGGGAGAGGAGGCTGAGAGCCGCCATCTATCCAAGGTGCGGTTCTCTCCTGGCTCGCAGGCCAGCGGGGCTGGGCCCCCTGGACTTTTCCTCCGCCGCTGTGCACAGGTCAACACGGCAAAGGCTGCAGCGATGCGTGTGAGCCAGCCACTTGCACATGCGTCACACGCCGTCCCTCACCCAGTCCTTGCCGTGGCCCACGAAGGAGGCTGCTAACCTTGTCTCCAGTTTAGTGGTGAGAAAACTGACATCCTGACGTCTCGCAGCTACTGAGCCCTGGAAGGAGGAATCCAACCCGGGCAGCGCCCCGCCCAGCCTCCCGGGAGGAGCCTGTTGTTGGCTCAGATATGTCCACCTCATGCCAGGCAAGACTTCTTTTTCCCTGCTCACCCCCAGGGCCCCAGAGGTCGCTGCCAGCAATGAATAAATAAATGAAAACATATGTGTCCTGAGTTCATAGGTTCCCAACCTCTGGGCTGACGTGACTCTTTCGAGAGTGGCCTTGGGCACATATCGGTGCATAAACAGAAAAAAATAATTCTTCGTGTGTTCATATATAATTTTTAAAGTATATATAGAAAGCATCATGATGAATTTTAAGAAGTTGTGAGTTCACGGTCATTTGTTTTTGGCATTTCTAGGTTTACCCGCTCAGATACCGGAAGTCTTGATACAAGGACTGCTAGCTGAAGTCCTGTGACATTTTGTCACATTGAAAAGGAGCCATGATGTTGGAACATGAGTCGGAAGGAGAGGAGGAGAGAGGAAAGCTGGAGAGGCAGAGGGGATTTGGAGGAGGAGAGGAGAAGAAAGAGGGTACAGAGACCAGCCTCTGAAAGCAAGAGCTGTAACGGGGACCCCGCTATTCCCTCTGGCCTGGAGCTCCACTTCCTGCTTCACCCCAAGGAGGTTAAAATAAAAAACAATTTAATGCGACTCATCCAAGGACCACTATCCTGATTGGTCAAAGCAGAACCTGAACTTGAATTGTACTGGAAATGTTTGAGAACCACATTCCCTGCTAAAAACGATCCGACTTAACTCAAGTAATTTTTTGGACATAACTAATGAATCAGCAAGAACGGAAGCCCGAGTGGGCCGCCGCAGAGAAGCCAGGCAGAAGCAGGGATGCAACGTGCTTCCTGCGTTACCGGCAATAAACAGTCCTTCATATCATCATATAAGATCTAAAAATAGTTCACTTTAAATTTTGAGCCGTTGCACATAATGAGAGGAGGCTTTGCATAAAAGCCAGTTATTCATTTATTCTCCGCATTAAAGGCTTCCATAGTAAGAGCCCAATTAACAAAAAATACCAGTGGGAAATTATGCACAATGGTTTTTGTTTATTACAGAGAAACTTTATGTTCATATCTCACTGCAAGGAAATTATGTGCATGACTCGCATAACTCACAGGTGGCACTATTCCCTCTGAATTTAGAGTTCTCAAAAGTGACCATGCAGAAAGAACTGAAATGGAAAAAGAGTGATTTTAGAAGAGCAGTGCCACTGTGTCACGAACGGTTGTGAACAGCATGGCCCGTGGCCGTGGGTCAAGCCGGTGGCCTTGGACAGGTGGGCTATCACTGTGACTTTGAAGAAGAACCAGGATCATGACTCCGGAATTCTGACGTTTAGTCCTGCTTTAGAAGGGACCATTTGTCCACAGATTGTCTCATCTGTTTTGGGCACGTCATACAAATTACCTCCAATCTTCTCCCCACCGTGTCATCGTGCAGATAAAGAAACAGGATTGGTGAATCGTAGGGCTGGAGTCCTCGAGATAACTTGGCATGACGGCCTTGAGCCCCAAAGTCCTCTTCTGCCAGATGAGACGGTGTGACACAATCATCTTTAAGATGCTGCAGGCCTTTGCTACAGTATGACTGCGTCTTCTCAAGGAGATCTCGGACAGTCCCACGATGTCGGGTAACTAAGAGGAAATAGCAGGGATCCCACTTGCTCTTCGACATTCAAAAATGTAGTTTCTGGAAGTTCTTCCCAATTGCCAGCATCTGTGACATATGATCGTTTGTAATTTTGCTGAGAAATGTATTTGGATGCCAGGCAGAGACCTGGCACGTTGGAGGGAACCATTTGGCTGACCGACCAGCAGCCCCATTTGCAAACGCCCAGGCAGCTCTGTGCTCCGTGTCGCTTGTTAGCAATTCTCATGAACTGACTAAACCCTTCTTCTTCCTAGAGAACCAGACGGCTGCACAAGCAAGCCGCTGGCGGTGCCCCAGATGGAGCTGACGAGAAAGAGAGGTGGCCCCAAGAGGTACCTGGCTGGCCCTCCTCGTACCCTCCCGTGGGTGAAACTAAAACTACATGCCGTCATTGCACTCAAGAGTCTTCGTATTTATTAAGATCTCAAGACCTATCAAAGGGCTTTTGTATCAACTTTCCCATCCTTATTATGCCTCAACTACCAAAAGCGAGAATTGTGATTTCTTAAAATAAGTGTCTTGATCACACACACAGGATGTGATATGATTAGTGTGCTCACACGGAGCTGGGACGATTGGCCAACTGAGGTCATGTTCATAATTATGTAATGTTTCTAATCAGTTCTTTTAATATCGAGAATGACCCAACAGGCCTCCCGTGTCCTGGCAATGCCAGGACACGGTTACAGATCTCACATTACACACACGTGAAATGGTGGCAGAAGCAGATAAAAGCCCCAGCGGGAGGGATGAGTCTTCGGAAGCACTGCACTGGGACGTCTGGTGACCCGTGGGGTCTCGAGTGTCTCACAGAGTTGGCCAAGCAGATCCAGGCTCCCATCGGCCCCCAAGTGACTCAGTTTTCTCACCTCTCACCGTCACAAGCCTCAGTCCCTAGTAAGAGTCACATGCCCAAAGTAAGCACGCTGTTCTAGAGCAACGATTCCCAGAACGGCCTGGGGAATTCCCAGGGATGAGAAATTAATAAGAATGTGGGAAATAAACAGACAATTTCTATTTATTATCATTTTTATCCATCATATACATATATAACATATTACTGTAGTTACATGCATGTAATTAATAAAAGATATACGTGTGTGTCTATATACATAAGCACATGCTCAAAATTTTTTCCAAATGGTAGTATACAACCAAAAAATGCTCTAGATGTCCTCCCTGATCAGAGCACCGTATTTTCTTCTATTAATTTTAAGACTGTGTTGGCAATATTTCCCTCAGATTCACTTTGCAATCGATGAAAAACCAAGGTATTCTTCACTTAAACTTATGCTAAGCCAATCCTTCCTGAACTTGTAATTGTAAAAGTACTTACTGAACAAAATATCAGAATTTCCATTTGTCTTTATTTGAATTTATTTTGTTGATTTCTGGGACTATTTTTTTTTCCTGTCTGGATCATTCTCAAGTATGTTAAAAAGGAAAAAGCGTATGTAAAAAAAGAAAAAAAAAAAAAGGCAGGAGGGAAATACACAAATGAGGACGGAGGTTGTTCCAAACTCACCAGTTTACGGTGACTCCTACATTCTCACACTTTTTCCACTTTTGAAAGAGAATGCTCTAATAAGTGAGCATTTCTACAATACAAAGATAAACACCTGTGAGATGAATGTGTAAATTCTGTCATCCTGTCTCTCTAGTCCCTCTTGTTGATAGCAAATGCTCTAAGTTTGCATGTTCTAAAGCTACAGTCCCAGAACCGAACCCTGTGTTAGGACCCAGCCACGAAGCAGGAGGTGGGCAGTGGGCAATCGAACACAGCTTCCTCTGCATTTACAGCCGCTCCCCATCACTCACATCACTCCTCACCCCCATCTGTGGACAAATTTTCTTCCATGAAACCGGTCCCTGGTGCCAAAAAAGTCTGGGACCGCTGTTCTAAAGCACACAGCAGGATTCCGCCTCTGACCTGGTCTTAATAATTTATTTCCATTACAATTTCACAATTTCAGAGGACATTTAACCAAAAAAGGACATGAATTAAGGGAAGAGGAAGAGACAGTGCAAGGGCTAGGGGTCCGGGACACATCCGGCCAACCCCTAGGAGGGGTGTCTAGTCCCCTGACCTGGTGTGTGTGGAGCAAACCCATTTAGCTTCGGAGCATGGACATTTCTCTTTCATTTTATTTGCAAACCACCTGATACCCACCTGTTCTACAAGCTCTTAGTCCACACCCCTACCGCGCCCCCGGACAGGGCAAGGATGCTGGCACACCTGTCGGGAGGACTCAGAGTGGCTCCGGGGCTCACAAAGGTAAGGAGCTCACAAAGGATGAGCTCTGGGGCTCCGGGGCTCACAAAGGATGCACAGAAAGTGCACTGTGGATGTTTGTACTTCCAAGAACTGGAATGTGCTAGATAAAAGCAGCAGCATTTCGATATGTTTCCTAAATGCGGTGAGTGCGGGATGAGGTGAACGAACTTTAGTGAAATCTGAGGAGCTGGGAGCGAGAGTCCCGTAAACGCGGGGCAGATAAAGCAGACGGCGCCGTGACGGATGGTGTAGCCGGAGCAGCAGCGAGAACTCAGCAGCTAAGAAGAAAATAAGATCATGTGGGGATTCAAAATTGGTATGAGGAATATGTTATTGTGCTTCTAAAGATGAAAACATTCACGGCGTGGATTATAAATACGCAGCTATTATCAATGATTCTGTACAAAATGTGTTATTATCTAGATTATTAAACTAGCAGCTTAGATGCAAACGTTATGAAATGATTACACGGGAGGGAGAGTGGCGGATCGGAGCCTAATTAGACAAGGTACGGAGGCTGACGGGAAGTCAAGGCTAATACACAAAATCGAGAGAGGCGGAGTTTGAATTCAGAGGGGGGCCTCATTTTTGACCCCGTTCATGACCATTAAAATGTATATAATGAAGAACGTATTTTGGAACTCATGCAGAATGCACATATATCACTTTGTGTAATTACATTCTGTATCCCTCTGAAAAACTGTGTGCAAATAATTCTTTTTGGAAAATAAAATTATGCCTTAAATGCACCAGGAGAGATAATGCATAGACAATTGCTTTGAAAAACTTTAAAGCACAAAAATGTCAGTTGTTAATGATAACAAAGTCTGCACGGCCAACCTGTGACCATGGCTCTAATTTGATGCTAAAAACTCCATATGTAAAATTACACCGACAGTAAAATAAATAATGATTGTGTCTTTTGCAAATGAAGAACTCTCATGTGAAACGGATACATTTCCTCGTGCTTTGTGTTGCATGTGTGTGCCGTGGAAGGTGAACCGGTTGCCGCATCTGGGATGTACTGGCCTCGGAACAAGTTCGTTCCAGCAGCCAGACTTAACATAGCTCAGCTACAGGCGCACGATAAAGAAACAGCGGAAACAACAGATACAATCTGGTGGCTGTTTGTATGCAGAAGGAAAAGACCTCAGGCATCAGGAGACAACCCCAAATGGGCCTGGGTGACTAAGAGACGTTGCTGTCATCAGAGAAAAACTGGATCATTTTGGAGTGAAGCCAGGCTGGGGTATGTTGCCAGGGAGACCGTGGACCATCACACGGATTCAGTGTCCTTGGAAGAGCTGGAGTGCTCAAATCACTGAAACTCAGCATCTTTGCTTGAGGGCTTGTCCATCTACCTTGTGCAGGCTTAGCAGGTGCGAGCAGGTTTCCAAGAGCCTGGTACTCCTCACCAGCCCTGATGAAATCAAGTTCCTGGATCCACAAAGAAGGAAGCGGAGGTGGAGGCCCCACCAGCCTGATCCTCAGCCACATGCGATGTAGGGCGCCGGGTTTAGCATGAGCCACGGCCCCTGCCTGAGTCTGACCGCTGCTCACAGAAAGTTGGGGCTCGCACCCCACGGCGGCAGTCCCGGGTCTGGCCAGAGTTCCACTCACCACTCAGACACACTCTGTCATGTCTCTGTTATGTTGCTAGAAATGACTCAAGAGGAGAAAAAGAACCCGATTCAAAATAAGACATTTTCTAAAAATTTACTCATCGAAGAAATTTAGCAAATCCTTATTGAAAGTTCAGAATAAAGGTTACAATTGCATTAGAGATTCAAATGCACACAACTAGGGGAAATAGTTCAGAGTTCAGCATTGAAGAAAAATGGACACTCCTAAAACTTCTAATAGAAAAATGGAATCTACATTTGTAAAAAAAAAAAAAAAAATTATAAGTCCAGATTGGAACACTTAAAAGATTGGAAGAGAAATTGTATTTGAATTAGTGCTTTTAGAAAGAGACTATTCTTTGCCATCAGTTTCTACTGACTTCCCAAAAGAAACAATGTTGGACCTAAAAGTGTTTCCACAAATCACAGGGCCACCCTCACCGTGGATCTCAACGTGGATCGTCCGCAGTTGCTATCGAACCTCTCTTTGTCTTTTCTTGCCTAAAATTCACCTGAGAATGTGACCACCTGAGAGCTCGAAGCCTGGCAACCACAAGGCTGATTCCAGTGCCAACTCTTCTCTTAGACGTATGTCACACGTGCATAGCTGTCACCGCGGCATTAGTCACATATTTTTTTCAGAGGAATGACACACACCAGAAGTACTAGATCGCTTACTTGTTAATTGCAATTGCATAGCAAAACACAATGTGCTGCCAAAATATTCACAGGATAATTGCCCTGTGATGACAAGATAATTCTTCCTATTCTTCCCAAACAGAATGTGGTTGCCCCATCTAATTACTTTGCAATCTTCTAGGCAAAAATTTTCACTCGGCCCCAGCCGAGCGTGTACCTCTCCGAGCACGGCCTCTCCCTGGCAGCGCTCACTGCCCCAGAGGAGGAGTGTGGGCACGCCGGGGACAGGACTGGGGTTCTCGACCTCAGCACCGACCACGTACAGAGCCAGTGTGGGCAGGGGCTGGGGGCCGCCCTGTGCACTGCACGGTGTTTAGCAGTGTCCCTAGGCTCTGCCCACTAGATCACAGTAGCACCCAAACCGTCCGTCTTGACAACCCAAAATGTTTCCAGACGTTACCGAATGTGCTCTCGCCGGCAGAATAGCCCACTGTTGAGAACAGCGGGTTGGACGTATTTGCCCGGTTAGCGAGTGGCTGACCCTGGGCACAGCTCAGGAGTAGAGAGTGTGTCCCGCTCGGCCCTCCCCACTGCCTCCCCCCACTCAGTCCTGCTGCCCTCTCCTCCTCTAAAGTCCCAACTCTAAAAACCCACCCAGGCCTTCCTCCCTCTGAAGAGTCCCAACTCCAAAATAACTCTGTTGTCATCCTCACATTCTGCAACACCCCTACCCCCTCTGCCAGACACACACGCACACACACATACATACATATACACACAGGCATGCACATACATACATATATACACATACATACATATACACACATACATACATATACACACATATACATATACACACACATGCACACACCTACATATACACATGCATGCACACATACATATACATGCATGCATACATACATATACACACATACACATGCACACATACATACATATACACACATGCACACACACACACCCCTTCTCAAACCTCTATTTCAACACCACTGCCCATCGAGGGCCAGAGTGAAATGGGGAAAACTTAGACTGGGATATAAAGCACAAAGCAGTAACATCCTTAATTCCCAGGGGGGTACCTGACGGAACTTTGGGTGGTCTGCACAAGTGAGCAAGGAAACAAGGGGAGGTCAGAAAGCCGTGCCCTGCCGAGCCCTTCGGAGCCTCCAGGGCGGGCAGCCTTGCAGGGTCCAAGGACGGCCCAGCGCCGGACAAAGGGAACAGATGGTGTTAATTCTCAATCCTGATTTGATTTGGCTGAGGCTGTTTCTGATTATTTCAAATGAATTAGGAACCTTCCAGAAGATTCACAATATATCATTGTAATATGCTTTAATATCTTAAATATCACCAAGCGAAGAGATAATTGCTTTAGCAGGGGTGGACAAACATTTTATGTAAGGGGCCAAAGAGTTCATATTTTAGGCATTGTGGACCCTATAATAACAACTGCTCGGTTCTGCCATTGTGGTATGGTGTAGACAATATGTAAGTGAATGAGTGTGCTTATGTTCCAATAAAACTTTATTGACAAAGGCAGGCTAGGGGCCAACCCCTGAGTTGGAAGATGCCTCCCGTTACTTGTTCTCATAGCCAACTTTTGCTGAGCATCAGCTGTGAGCCAGGCACTGGGAGGCACCTGGGCACGCAGGATAAACCGCACACCAGCCCAGCTATTTAGGAGCTTGCAGCATATTGGGGGTGGGGGAGGGACTGACATGTGAACAGGAGAGCCCGGAAGGTGTGAGAGGGGTACAGCAGAACCCAGAGGCATGAGCCACTCCCCACCCCTAGGTGGGCACGGTTTAAACAGAGGCTTCAGCAAAGGGTTCCAGTGCCCTGAGGCTGCTGACCCACAGGTAGAGC
This sequence comes from Mirza zaza, assembly GCA_008750895.1. Taxonomy (NCBI): domain Eukaryota; kingdom Metazoa; phylum Chordata; class Mammalia; order Primates; family Cheirogaleidae; genus Mirza; species Mirza zaza. Next base: position 47,092 of record VSMD01025792.1, on the reverse strand, counting down.
CTTTGCCCAGAGCCACCCCTGCCACCCTGGCAGCCCAGTCTGTCTCCCTGCCTGCTGGGGCTTCCCATGGCCGTGTCCCCAGTCCCTCTGTCTCCCCTCTGGGGTCCCGTGCTTGTAGACAGATGGGGCTGGAGTTCTGAGGTCCGCTGTCCTCAATAAACTGCACCACGGGCTTTGGGCCCTGCCCCCGCCCAGGCTTGCCACTATGAGGGGCATGAAGGCAGCTGGCCACCGTCCTTGGGCCCCTGTCGGCTCTGTGGCTAAACTCAGAGGCAGCCTTCAGGTTTTTCCATGTCATATCCACTCCCTGTCTTCCCTGCTATAATTTATGGACACAATTGGAGCTCTTAAGGGTTCCAATTAAGACGGAGAATGTGCCTCATTTTATACTATTTAGCAAGACCTCACGGCTGGCTGATTCTCCAACTGTGGGTTAAAGGACATTTCCGTTCTCACGTTGTGTGTGCAGCTTCATGTCTGACTTAGGAGTGAGAGAGTGTAGAGTGCTACTGTTTTCCTCTCTTGGGACCACAAAGGGCAGTAGCATTGGAAGCAGAAAGTTTATGTAATAATAATAAAGAAAATGAAAATGCTCACTCCTGGAGTATTACGGGAAACATCTGTTGACTGCAGAGTCCAGAGAGTTGCTGCAGCCTTTGGCTGCCACAGCCCGCACGCGACTCTGACTTCTCAGTCCCTCCCGTCCGAGGTGCAGGTGGAGGAAACGAGCACGTTCACTTTAGCAGCAAAAGCAAGACGAAGGATGGCACTTAGCAGCTTTAAATTCAACGGAAACAACACCACCCCACCTTCCTGCTTCCTGTCGCTGCTGTAGCAAATGATCATGAACTCAGTGGCTTAAAAAATACAAATTTATTCTCCTAATGCTCTAGAAGTCAGAAGACTGAAATGAGTCTCACGAGACTGAAATCGAAGCATACACATGGCCGTGTTCCTTCCCGACTCTCTGAAGGGAAGCGTTTCCCGCCCTTCCCAGTGGCTAGAGGCTGCCCACCATCCCCCGCTTTCGGCCCCTGCCTCCGCTCCAAAGCGGGGCGCCGTCTGTTCCGACCGTGGCCACGTCGTCTTTGCTGACTCTCACCTCCCACCTCCCTCTTAGAAGCACCCTTGTGATGATGCCAGGATCATCTTCCCATCTCAGAATTCTTAATGACATCCACAAAGTCCTTTTTGCCACATAAGGTAACCCAGGCAAAGCCCAGAATGAAATGCTGCCTGTCAGAGACAGATACAGGGCCCTGGGGAGTGGAGCTGATTCAAAGTCCTGCTGGCTGGGAGACACGAAGGGAAAGGAGGAGAGAAGGAGGAGGACGGGAGAGATGCCAGATCTAGAGTGCAGAGCCCCTGAAACAGGAGCACTGGCCTGGAGTCAGGTGGCCGGGGACAGCACAGCTCTGCAGCCACGTTTCTCCCTGACTGTGCACGTCACGCGCCTTGACTCCACGCGCCCTCGTGCTCACCTGCACTTGACCTTGTGCTCACCTGCACTTGATCTATGCTCACCTGCACTTGACCTCATGCTCACCTGCACATGACCTTGTGCTCACCTGCACCCACCTTATTTCTCCGATCCTACTTACAGAAAAACTTCCCCAAATAGTGGCCTCTGTTGACTGTCTCCACCTCCTCACCACCTATCCTATCAAACCTCCTCCGTTTGGGTTTTCATCGGCAAACACTCCTCTAGAATGTTGCTGTCAGGAAGGACAGTGACCTCTACCTTCCCTGCCTCATGGGCAGTTCTAGCACCTTCCATGACCTCTCAGTGCCTTTGACATGGCGACCATGCTTCCCTTTTCCATGTTTCCTTCCCTGCCTCCCTTGATGTCAGCACCCCCAGCTCTCTCCCGACCTCCCCCCGGGCTACCTCTTTCAGCCCATGTGCTCCCTCCTGCTCCTCCTCCGCCAGCTCATCAAAGTCGGGTGTTGCCATCTCTTCTCTCCCAACACTTACTCTCTGGTGAGTTTACCCAGTCTGCCCACCCTAACTGCCTCCTGCATGCCAGCAATTTGATCCTCTAAGCTATATCACCAGCTCAGACTCCCTCCCTAAAGCTGGACTTGTAGACCCAACCACCCATTCGTATCTCCACTCGGTTGCCAGACATGCACCTCAAACACAGAAGACCCAAACCATCTCTAACCATCAGGGAAATGCAAATCAAAACCACAATGAGATATCACTTCACTCCAGTGAGAATGGCTTTTATCAAAAAGTCCCCAAACAACAAATGCTGGCGTGGATGAAGAGAGATAGCAATATTCATACACTACTGGTCGGACTGAAAACTAGTACAACCTCTATGGAAAGTAGTATGGAGATAGCTCAAAGAACTAAAAGTAGAACTGCCATTTGATCCAGCAATCCCACTACTGGGCATTTACCCTAGGGGAAAAAAGACATTCTGTAATAAAGATATCTGCACTCAAATGTTTACAGCAGCACAATTCACAATTGCAAAGATGCGGAAACTACCCAAGTACCCATCAATACATGAGTAAACTGTGGTATATGTATACCATGGAGTTCTACTCAGCCACAAAAAACAACAGTGATATAAGCACTTCTTGTATTATCTGGAATAGAGCTGGAGCCCATTCTACAAAGTGAAGTATCATAAGCACCACACGTACTCACCATCTAATTGGTATTAACTGATCAACACTTAGGTGCACATATGGTAGTAATATTCATGGGGTGCCGGACAGATGGGAGGGGGGAGGAGGAGATGGGTATATTCACACCTAATGGGTGCGGTGCTCACCATGTGGGGGATGGACACCCTTGAAGCTCTGACTTGGGTGGGGCAAAGGCAATATATGTAACCTAAACATTTATACCCCCATAATATGCTGAAATAATGAAAATAAGAAGATACAAAGAAGAACCTTGATTCATCTGCACCAACCCTGCTACTCCCAAAGTCTTCCCCACTTCAGCAAATCATTCTCCTGGTTGTTCGAGCCAAAGTCCTAGTTACCATCGATGCCTCCCCAACTCTGCTCCAGCACAGCAGCTCTTCGGCAAAGCACGCCGGCTCCTAATTCAAAACATGTCCAGAAGCCGCCTGGTACTTGGTGCAGCCTCCACCCAAAATACCTACACCTGGGCCGCCACCACTCCTTACCTCGAACATTCTGTACACACAGTCCTCCCTCATTCTCAGTTACCTGAGGTCAGCCACTGTCTGAATATTAAGTGGAAAATTCCAGAAATAACTAATTCCTAAGGTTTCAATTGCACGCAGTGCTGAGCAGCCTGAGGCGAGCTCTCCCCATCTCGCCCTATCCTGCCCAAGACGGGACTCATGCTCTCGTCCGGCATTTCCACGCTGTCTGCACGGAACTCCTGCTAGTCACGTGGCGTTCCCGGCCATCTCAGTGATCATGTTGACTGTCAGGTATCACAGCCGGGCCTGTGTTCAAGTCATCCGTATTTTGCTTTTATTACAGTACTTTTTTAATAACTGTTCTGTTTTATTATTAGTTATCGTGGTTAATCTCTTCCTGTGCCTGATTCATAGATTAAACTTTATAATAGAAATGTACAGGAAAAACACAGTGTGCGTAGGGTTCGGCGCTATCTGCTGTTTCAGGCATCCACGGGGGTCTTGAAAGATGCCCCCCTCAGAGGAGGGGGGACGATGTAGACTGTTCACTGGGGTCCTCCCCTGCCCAGCCCACGGGCTGGTTGCAGCACAGCAACCCAATGGTAGCACTTTTCCTTTTAAAAAAGCAAACGTCCGATCTTGTCTTCCTCCCTCGAGAAATCTTCCCGTGACTTCCTATCCCTCGCAGAGAAAACAAGCCATGGCGAAAGCCCCGGCTCCCTGCAAAGGTTGCACACGGCTCTCGCTCGGCCTCCCGGCCCCTTCCCCGAGGCCCCCACCCCGGCTCGCCCCGGCTCTCCGGCCTCCCCGTTTCCCCAGCAAGAGCCTCTGCAGCTGGGGAGACCGGGTCCTCTCGGGCCTTCCGGGGTTCGTGCCCGACTTTACTGGTGTCTCTGCTCTCGTGTCTCGGCCTAGAGAAGCCTTCCCCCACCTCTGTGTCCCGCCTGGCTCTCTGCCTCCCCATCCCTCCTTCCCATCCGTTTGCAGAGCACAGAACACATCGCCGCGCACAGTGTGCGTGTTTACTCGTCCCACTTGTTTATTTTCTGCCTCCCTACTAAGCGCCACGAGGACCGGAACCCTATGGGTCTCCTTCTGCACCGTGTGTATCTCCGGGACCTGGAACAGCACCCGGCCCGCAGAAGCTGCTCCGCGTACGAGCAGGGCATCTGTAGAATGGGCGCGCGTTCTCACCGCCCAGCTGCTCCCGCCGCCACGGCGCTCTCCCACTATATTCTAATGGTCTGTTACTCCGACTGCTTCGCGCACTGGGGTGCCAGATCCTTCAGGGCAGCAGCCTTGACCTTTCCTCATTATATATATATCGTATGTTTGCAAAGATGAATGCAGAGGTGGATTGATTGGAGCAGATGAGCCAGAATTATGCCTAGGGCTGGCCCAGGGGCCCACAGTTTCACAGGTTTGCTTTTAGAAATGGATTCATCAAGTCATTTCAGTGGGCCATATAAATGCCACCCCAGCTGGCCACATAGGCGGGAACAAGCAAAATGATATTTTCTAAAAAACATATGGGCTGACACTTCCCATTTCCCTCTAGGTCATCAGCAGCATTGGGGTTGCTGTCCCTTCTAAAGCCCCTTGTCACAACCCGGTTCCATCTGCATCACCTGCGCCTTGAGCAGCAGGAGGGACGGTCCCCTGGGACGGTCCCCAAACGCCCCCCTCAGCTTCGCAGGGGAAGACACGCGTCCAGCCCTTTCCCCCCTAGAGTTAATTCCAGCAAGAGGAACGGATCGGTTTTCTTCTGGCCTCACTTCTTGATTCCTGTCAGATCACAGGAAATTCTTCAAAGATCCTCACCCGGCACTCCTCTGTGGGCACGGTCTAACTACCATTGTCGTTCTTATGCCTTAAATGATGTCTTGATCATCTGCGGCTACCCGATGAAATTTTAGCAAACTTAACTTTCTTTGGTCTAAAAAAGCCAAAAAGAAAAAAAAATTTTTTTTTAAATTAACTAAACCAGATACGTTATTTGAAGAAGGGGATGGTAAAAAAAAAAAATGAAGAAATCATTTAAAACATAGATATTTTTAAAGTACGGTTGAGAAAACCAGCGCCCAAACCATGTGTATCAGAATTATAGCATTTTCCATTTACGGAAGCGAGACAAGTTAATTGCATAGTTACCAAGAAATAAACTACGTGGTAATTACGCAGAAACTCCTTTAGAAGCCAGAGTAATTACACGGCGCTGAAGGGTTCTAAAATAGACCAGGAGTTACCCAGCCCACGCACAATGGAGAGATGTTTAACCTGTGCTCCGGCTACTTGACGTGAATGCCGCGCCGTCTACACCTTTGGAGGCCGATGTTTGAAGATAATGATCTTTAAATATAGACGGGTTTTTTTAGAAATGGTCCCTAGCAGAACATTTCCTTTCAACAGAGGGGAGAAAAAGCTCAGTGTTACCTCTCCTGCCAGGCAGCAGGAAGGCTGACAGTAATTTCCTGTCTGAAGGAGATGACAGTCGTCAAAGAGAAATATTAGCAGTCTCGATTTTAGCAGGCAGCTTTTGGTTGTTAGCGCGCACCTGCGCACACTGTACGTCGGATTCGGAAGGAAGCCGTGTCGGAGTGGGAGCGGCTCCACTGAGAAGTGAACGACGGCACGGCAGATTTGGCAGAGAACAAGAAACTTTGTGGGCATGAAGAGGCCTGTTATGCGGCCAACCCCCCAAAAGGCCCCAGACGATCACCCTTTGTCACTCTCCCTTCACACGGGTCAAATATTAATGATTCAGCAAGCAGCATAAAACGGGCGGCAGATAAAACGCACGGGCCATGGAGGTCGTCATCCCGTAAGGAACGTGGTAGGATAAAAAGATCCCGGACACAGCCTAGGCATCCCGGCCTTGTAGCACTGGATGTAGCTTTGTCCCAACTTACTAGATGCTGGGTGTGATTTCGTCTAAAAGGCTGGACTCACTCTGGCCCTTCTTTACTCAAGTGTTGGGGATTAAGGTTCCAGAAGACGGGAGCTGAGGGTTTCCAACTGTCCCCAGAGTTTCTTGGCCCCGGGGCTTATCCTCCTGCCAGACAAGGTTCAAAGGGCAGGTCTCCTGCTCTGTTTGCCGTCACAGCGCACCAGGCTGGCCGCAGCCCAGGGTGGGGATGGCACCAGCACTGGATTCGGAATCCGCTGCCAAGGCTGCTGCGGGCTAAATTTTATAGGCATTGCTCTGCTCGGTTGATGCCGGGGTAGATGACGGGCACGAGAGTAAGAAATGAGATGAGCGATGAGCTAAGCCAGACCACGGGGAAAAGGGAAATTTCTAATTGCACTTAATTCAGACCTGATGCGTGTTCAACTCTGGGGCACCCAGGCCAACTCCAAACCCACGGGGAAATACGTTTAGTCCAAAGATGCTTCCGTTAAAGCCTGACCCAACTTGCCAGCTCACCCTCACACAAAAACACAAAAAACCCGTCATCCGGTCCAGGGCTGTGGGCATCTCCAATAGGGTGTGAGATCCTTAAGGCCGGAGAACTGTCTTCTTCCTCTTCCTGGTCCAGTGAATGCTTGTTGGCTGAAGAAATGAGTGCTTACATCAGAGCAGAGGTCAACACCGCCCAATATAATGGCCTGGAGCCAGAAAGGCTTTGCACAATGTACTAGGAAGATGGCAGCAAAGTGCTCTCGTTTCTGAGTGCATGGTAATCAAACTAGAACGGAGTTGTCAGGATTCATTCGAATTCAGAAATAAGGAGCATTTTAGAGTTGCTGTAATCATGCACAGTCATGCAATGACGAGGGGTGACCAGAACTCGGGGTTCCGGCTGCCCCTTTCAAAATCCTTTTCTTTCCCTATGTTGCTTAGGGCTCGACCCACATCTATTCGTGCACCATTCCAACACGCCACGCGTCCACAGTCCACGTCACCGTCATCCTCGAACAGCCACGTCTTTAGAGAGACTCGAGGCTCAGCACGTGCCTCCGTCGGACAGATGCTATCTTGACTTTCCTGTTGTTGTTTTGGAGCGACTGCTTGTTAAAATTATCAACGTGAAACTTTTCCACATCGACTGGTGGAGAGGCATTTTATATCAGCCACGTTCTTGAGCGTGGATGTCAATCAACATGCTACCGACCCCAGGGACACATGTGGTAAAAACCTCAGTGTTAACATAGCATCAGGTCTTCACCCCAGGGAAGCCACAGAGGAGACTGAGTATCTTATATCTCTTCCCCAGGTCACCTCTGACTTCGCCTGGGCTGGGCTCGTGTTAGTCTTTCTGCCATGGGCCTCAGTCATTGACATCCGCATGGGCCAGCTCTGTGCCAAGACCTGGACCAGATGGCCACTGTGTCCAAGCAGGGTCCCGTCACCCCCCTGTACATGCAACCAGATCCTGGAAGAAGGCAGCCTTTTCACCTAGACCTAGAAATTGCCAAGAGCGTGGACTCCACTACAAGCATCAAAATTCTCGACGTGTTTAAATAACTAATCTTAATATGCTATTTAATTCCCAAGGGACTTTTCAATGAAATCTGTTTTCTAAGTGTCACGCACCCCTGGAGGAGGCTCAGTGTCCCCACGGAGCGGCAGTCCCCGATACGGGCTCGCCAGGAGGCAGGCTCCATCCTGCCACTGTGTCTGCCCAGAGCTCTGCCCCTGTGCGGCCTGACTGTTGCTTAGTAACTAGAGCACCTAATTATTCCACTAGCAGGTCAAAGACATGCCAGCAACCCCATTACACACACCCAGGAAAGTTAGACGTAAGGCATTAATTTGCATAAGACAACTTTAATTTTTTAGCTACAGACAGGAAAGAGACTTCCAAATTTCAGTGTATTAATGCTAATGTCAAAGCAAGATGACCTGGGAAATAAAGTGCAGTACAACAACAAATAAGGATGACAAAAAGCAAGTCAGAAGAGGTCTTCGGTGTTTGCTCTTTGGTTTCTGTTTTTAATTCCTGAAATTGTTCATAGATAAGGAGTAAAATGGTCAAGAACAAAAAGTGCTTTTTTTCATCTGCTGGATAATCAGTTGCTGTTTAGTAAAGATTTCCTAAGGATCCTGGGGGGGGGGTGGTGTTGGCTGGGATTTTGGTTTTTTGTCACTTTGTATTTAAGTGAATTTTCTTCCTTAACTAATTCTAGGTTGTCACATTTAAAAGTAATTGAGTTGTCTTTTACTTTCACTGTGGACAATATCAGTCTGCTTTTATCTGACTATCCCTGGCTATAATTGCCGGGGTTTCATTGCCCAAAGAATGCTTCCGTTTGCTCTTGGTAATTTGCTAAAACTGTCCAAGCTGCCTGCGGACAGTGGAACACTGCCGTTCCGTGTAGTCTTCCTGCAAGAGGAGGGGCCATCTGCTAGGCACAGCTGGGCCCACTTTAGGGACTTGGAGATTGGAAGCCCTGGTTTCTTTGTCTTCTCCAAATAATGCAACAAGCGACTAACTGCAGAGCCACAGAGAAGCGCACAGCAGTGGTGACTCCCAGAGTTCCCAGCTGTCCCCATGTCAAGATAGGACTCACACCAGACCATTCCAGGTGCAGGAAATGAGCCTTTCTTCCTTTCTTCCTTTCTTCCTTTCTTCCTTTCTTCCTTTCTTCCTTTCTTCCTTTCTTCCTTTCTTCCTTTCTTTCTTTCTTTCTTTCTTTCTTTCTTTCTTTCTTTCTCTCCTATCAAGCTGATGATCATTTTGGTTTAGCTCACAGATACAGTTCTCCACCAAATCCCTATTTTACTCCTCAGCAAAACAACTGCATTCTATCAGCTTGATTGCAATTTCATAGCTTTTCTCTAAATCCAATTAAGTTGCACACCAAGGCTGGCAACACACCACGGGTCTCTGCGCCGGCCTTGGGTCGCCCTGGATACCCTAGAACTGCTCATCCAGCTCAAAATGCCCCCAGATGCTGGCAACTGCCCCCTGGAACAAGAGGTGCTCAGGACCAGAGGTCAAGGCAGGCAGGGGGCGAGAGAGGAATCATTGTTCTTCTTTGTCGAGTCCTTTCACCGCTCAAAATGGGTGAACAAATTAAACAAGTAAAGTGTTGTTTGGCTGCATGCCCCTAACGCTGACTTGTTCTCCTGCACCTGCTCCCTGGGCACCTGCTCCCTGGGCACCTGCTCCCTGGGCACCTGTTCCCTGGGCGCGGCAGGGCCAGGTGCGGAACGGTCCTGCCAGGGTCGGTCCACTGGCGCCCTCTGCTGGCCTCCAGGGGTAACGACCTTGTTGGAAATCAGCCACTTGCACCCAAGCCCAACGATTCCTGCAAAGCCACTTTGCCCAAACCTCGGGTTTACTGGGGACGCTCATGATGGCCCAGGAACATCCCCAGTGACTGGCAGCGCAGGAAATAGCTCGCTGGAAAGCACACGTGAAAACCGACACCCACAGGATGGTGGTGACCGACCTTCCGTGGACGTGGACGGGAGTGTGGACTGAACTGTGAAGGTGACAGAGGATGATGGTCGTGGTGACGTGCCACACGGTGAGCATGCTCAGTGCCCCGGAACCGCGCTCAGACACGGTTAAAGCGGTCAGTCGTGTGTTGCATACCAATTATTGACCGCAATAAGAACACACACGGCACAAGAAAAACGGTGCCAGCGAGGCACGTGGAGTGGCCAGCACGTTGTGCCTGCAGGTCTCACGCCAAGCTCCCAGTCCACGCGACAGCTTCCCACACGCCCTGGGCCACCGAGGTGTCGCCGCGGGTGCCGGGGCGTCCCTGGGTCGGGAGGGTGATGGGGCCGGAGACGTGGCCTCAGAGGGGCCTGGCAGATCTCGGTGTGCCGAGGCAGGAGCTGCCCCCACCCACCCTCCTGGGCCTCCTCCCTCCTGCCGCCAACTCCCTCCCTGCAGAATGTGCCCAGACCGGGCAGCCCTGCGCTGGCGCTGCTTTAAAGAACCCTGTGTGTGTCCCATCCCACCGTGTCCAAGGTTCAGTTTGGGGAAAGGAGATGTGAAAGAAACAAACAAAAAGAGTGAGTGAGTGAGAGAGGCGGCAGGGGACGCAGAGACGACCCCATGCACAGGGTCACCCGACAGCTTCGTTCAAACGAGGAAAACCCCAAAGCCCAAGTCCAAATTCCAAACCAGAAAACAGAACGTGCCCTGAGGTGTGCACAGCAAAAAGACGAGGCTCCCCTGCCTCCCTGTGCTGCATCTGAAGGAAAGGACGCTCCAGGGGAGGACGGGGAGGAGGGCAAGGCGGAAAGAGGCAGCAGGAGGGAGGGGGCCACAGGGGCAGAGGATGGGACCGTGGGCCTTGACCCTGCGGCCACAGCAGACAGCCCGCCGGGGCACCGGGGGAGGCCGGTGGCCGGGTTTGCCCTGGTTTACACAGAAGCATGGCCTGCAAGTTCCAGAATCCAGGGGAAGCCCCATCTTGGAGGACTGTGTGCATGTGTGTGCGTGTACCTGTCGTGTGTGCATGCGTGTGTGTGCACAAGCACTACAGAGGCCATTGTTTTTTTTTTTTTTTTTTAACATGCACCACATATCAAAGGTGGAAATAAACTACCAGGACATCTCTGTTTATTCCTTCTCTGCAGCCCATATTTTAAACTCTAAATTTAAACATGTAGCCCCCAAATATGCTGTCATTATTTTTTTAAAAAAAGAAGACAGAGGCATTGTCTTTTTTAAAATTCCAAGGGGGAATGGAGGATTACGAGGAATTTGGCAAGGTTCTGACAAACGGACACCTTGCGTGGGAACTTGAGTGTGCCGTCTGTCAGCTCCATAGTCTGCAGCATCCGTGCAAATTAACTGGAAGCTACAGGTCACGTGGAAAGACGCACTCAGCATGTGCTTTCAAAGCGTGCTGGGGAGTCCCGCCGGCCTGGGCACTGGGCGCCCAGCACCTCTGGGTGAGGGCAGGGCACCCCCGAGCCCTGTAAAGTGTGCATATGGGTGGTCCAGCCAGTCACTTCGCTGAGACTGACTCCACCCAAGCTCCGTCATGTTCCACCTAAACCACCCCCCACCCAAGCCACAGACCTTTTGCAGACTTCATGGTGACAGAGTGAAGCCTCTCGAGTAACAGCATGTTCGAAATCACATTTTCTGCATTTAATTCAGAAAGGTTTATGTCGTATAAATAAGCCTCGCATTTAGCTGATGGGACCCACGTTTCTGGAGCACGTCGCAGAACTATATTCTCACTGAGACGGTTTCATTCAAGAAACATCTATTGAAAATGTGCCAGGCCCCCAGGCACCGGGTCAGCCACCTGTTCAAGGCTGCTCGGACTATTATTGCAAACCAGTCCCAGGATAAAAAAAAAAAAAAAGGTCTTTCTTTGTGCTGCAGTCTCCTATCGCCCCCGTTCCAAACTGGGGGGTGGTTAATGCTGACAGCTTCCCCAGGTAACAGGAAGGCCCCTTCCCAGGGGACCCCTCGCAGACCTTAACCAAATAAGACGAGCTAAATACCACCTGTAAAGAGAGATACAGGACAGCATCGATATAAAGCTATTATTACACTATAATTTTTTAATGAAGTTTTTTAAAAAATATTTTTAAATGTACTTACTTTTTTATTTATTCAGGATATTATAGAGGTACAAACATCTCGGTTACATGTAATGCTGTTTGCCCCGCCCAAGCCAGGGCTACAAGCGCCTCCCTCCCCCATGCCCCCATATGGTATGTTCCGATTCCATTAGCTGTGGGTTTACCCCCAGGCCCCCCGACCGGCACCCAGTGAGTGTCACCACCATGTGAGCACCTTAGTGTTGTCGGTTAGTACCAATGTGATGGGGAGTACATGTGGTGCATGCTTTTCCATCCTTGTGATACCTCACCTTAAAGGATGGGTTCACACCGGGCGTGGTGGCTCACGCCTGTAATCCTAGCCCTCTGGGAGGCCAGGGCGGGCGGATTGCTTGAGGTCAGGAGTTCGAAACCAGCCTGAGCAAGAGCGAGACCCTGTCTCTACTATAAATAGAAAGAAATTAATTGGCCAACTAAAATATATATAGAAAAAATTAGCCGGGCATGGTGGTGCATGCCTGTGGTCCCAGCTACTCGGGAGGCTGAGGCAGGAGGATTGCTTGAGCCCAGGAGTTTGAGGTTGCTGTGAGCTAGGCTGACGCCACGGCACTCACTCTAGCCTGGGCAACAAAGCAAGACTCTGTCTCAAAATAAATAAATAAATAAAGGATGGGTTCAATCTCTATCCAGGATAATATTAAGAGGTGCTAAATCACCATTGTTTATTGTAGTTGAGTAGACCTCCATGGTATACATGTACCACATTTTATTAATCCACTCATGCATTGATGGGCACTTGGGTTGTTTCCACATCTTTGCAATTGCGAATTGTGCTGCTATAAACATTCGAGTGCAGATGTCTTTATTATAGAATGTCTCTTTTTCCTTTGGGTAGATGCCTAGTACTGGAATTGCTGGATCAAATGGTAGTTCTATTTTTAGCTCTTTGAGGTATCTCCAAATTGCTTTCCACAGGGGTTGTACTAATTTGCAGTCCTACCAATGAGAGTGTTCCTATCTCTCCACATCCATGCCAGCATTTGTTATTTTGGGACTTTTTGATAAGGGCCATTCTCACTGGACTTAGGTGATATCTCATTGTGGTTTTGATTTGCATTTCACTGATGATTAGAGCTGTTGAGCACTTTTTTATATGTTTGCTGGCCATTAGTCTGTCTTCTTTTGAAAAGTTTTATACTTATTAAAACATTTACTTTAAAAATCATTAAAAAGTTTTTAATGATTCCTCAGATGTGATTCGATATTGTATTTCAGTCTTTTATTGAGTTTTAGCTGCTGGGAATGCTTCAGTGACAAAAACAGATGAAAATCCCTTGTCCTGAAAGAGCTCACACTCTACTAACAAGGGAACAGCTGTATCTATGAACACGTCTGTATCTAACCACATGCCTATGTCTCTATCTGCACCTGTACCTACCCTTATCTGTCTCCGTCTCTACCTAGATCTCTGTCTACCTGTGCCTGTATCTCTCTAGATATGTCTGCATATCTCTGTGCCTATCTGTGTCTGTCTTGCTTTATAAATCTACATCTCTGCATTTATGTCTATATATATCTTTCTGTATCTATATTTATGTCTTTATCCACTTACCTACATCTGTTTATCTGCACCTCTGTATCTATGTCTGTCCATGACAGCCAAGGTCTTTAAGAATTACAACTTATCAAGAGGAATAGGAACATAACGTGTCTTGGAATTTGTCCAAACAGGGACACATCTATAATTCAAAGCAGAATTAGGCTTCTTTGAAAAAAAAAAAAAAAAAAGAGTAAAAACACAACAGGTGCACAGAGGTGCAGGCCCACAGGAAGGACTGGGGAACATGCTGTCAGCGGGAAGCGCACGCTCACCTGTGCTTGGAAACGGCCAGAGTCCCGGGTGTCCCCAGGCTCGGGGACCTGGAGCCAGGCGCCACAAAGGAGCGAGTTAACTCTGGAAGATGCGTCAAGGCCGAAAACCTGGGGCCCCTCTGTCCCACGATGGGCCCAAAACACAACATTAATGACAAGCATTTGTAATACACAACATCCTGACCACAGCGGCCACGCCAAGACCATGATATGTTTTTTGCTTAATTTTCTGAACGAAAGATCAGAAACCGAAGAATCTGCAGTAAGACCGAATCCTCCTGCAAAAGAATAAAAACTTCCATCGTGCTTGTATAGAAAAGTAAAAGAATGTTACTATTTTGCGTTTTCAAGTCAACTTAAAGTACTATTGCATTGAAAAATTATGAAATTTGCTATTTTATCCAGGATCAGATAACACATCAAATCATTATTTGATTTGTCAGTACTGACTTAATATTGAATATAGTGGGGAAAAAAAAAATTCCCAAGATTACCAAATCATACAAAAACGTCATTTCCTCTTAAAATAGCACTGGAAATTTGTATGCATTTCAATCACAGAGTTTAGCCGAAGTGGGCTGTCGAGAGATGTTTGTTGAAAATGCACTGATTCAATTAGAAATTTTATCGCATTCTCGGAGACAAGTGTAAAGAGGCTGAGAAATTTTGAAGAAAGCAGGAAAATGTAGAAACCATCTGGAAATCTAAATAGATGACAGTAATTATTCCGCTGTTTAAAAACAAGCCCTAACAAGAAAACTTGAGGCTGGTCTCTCATTTTCTGCTAAAATAATTGCTTGTTTTCAAATCGTATAGTTTTGTAATATCACAAACAGCTGAGGTTCCCACTCCGTGTGACAGATTCAAGTCACAAGGTCCATGTTTAGGGGGCTTCAGGAACCTTGTCCCCAATGTTCTGTTCACCCCGAAACTGCTGCTAGGTCCCCCCAAGTAACGACATGCCTGCTGTTCTCTCCGCACCCTTGACTTCCGAAGACGGAGGCCAAGTCCCACCCAAGCTCCCAGCACCGCCCTTCCAGCGAAAGGAAACCGAACAAGTCCCCGTCCCGGAGCTGACGTGACAGGACTGCAAACCCATTTCTCTTCTAGCATTCTCCCTGGTGTCTGGATCAAGGTGAGTCCCCCTGAACGTGGCCAACCAGACACGAGTGAGCAAGAGAGGGTCGTGCCTTGTGAGGTTCCTGTGAACATGCCAACCTGGGGCCCAGTTCGCTCAGAACCGGAGCCCCTTGGAGATACTGCAGGAGGGACTTCGAAACACGCCAGACCACGGATCCTGCCCTGGGCAGGTTCCCAGACATCTGCGCCCAAACTCTCCTCGGGCTCACGCTTGGCTCCTGCTGGGAGCCCCATCTTTTGCTGAAGTCCCCTGCGCCAGGGGCCCCTCCGGCCAGATGTCTCCGGAGGCTCCGCTCCGCTCTGCCCCGGTCCCTTTCCCCAGGAGGTGCCGTCTCGAGCCCGAGTCCTGTCACCCCCCGGCCCTGGCCCCGACAGAACAACCTTCTCACTCACCATCCTAATCCTAACATGGTGACGTGGTGTGACCAGCACTCCTCTTTCCTCGGAACTCTCTGGAAGGTCACTTCTTCGCCGCCTCTGCACAGAGTGCCTGGCGTCCGGCTGACCAGCAGCGCACCTGGTCACGCGGCAGTCCTCACGCCCCGTCCTCCCTCCCGCCCAGGCCAGCGGCTTCCTGGTCTTTGTTTCCCACCACGAATCCGATCACTTGCGGAAGAGCCAACGAAGGAGAGAGGACCACTAGGGGCTCTAAAGATGTCTTTTAAAAATTATCTTCTTACAAATCTGCACGCGGCGAGGTCCCTCCCTGTGACTGGTCGGCTTGGGCTGCCCTGACAAAGCCCTATGGACCGGGTGGCTTTCACAGAAGTGTGTTGTCTCGTTGTTTCTGGAGGCTGGAGGTCCAAGGTCAAGATTGGGGGTCAGCAGGTTGGTTCCTCCTGGGGCCTCGGTCCTGGGCTTGCAGAGGACGTCCTCGCCCCGAGAGCTCACAGGTCACCCTCTGTGTCCGCATCTCCCCTCCTCATAAGGAGGCCAGTCGGGTTGGACGGGGACCTGCTCTGCAGGCTTCACTTTTTTCTTTTTTGAGACAGAGTCTCACTCTGTTGCCCAGGCTAGAGTGCCATGGCGTCAGCCTAGCTCACAGCAACCTCAAACTCCTGGGCTCAAGCGATTCTCCTGCCTCAGCCTCCCGAGTAGCTGGGACTACAGGCATGCGCTACCATGCCCGGCTAATTTTTTCTATATATTTTTAGTTGTCCAGCTAATCTGTTTCTATTTTTAGTAGAGACGGGGTCTTGCTCTTGCTCAGGCTGGTCTCGAACTCCTGACCTGGAGCGATCCTCCGGCCTCGGCCTCCCAGAGTGCTAAGATTACAGGCGTGAGCCACCACGCCCGGCCCCAGGCCTCACTTTAAACTGAATCGTCCTGCAAAGGCCCTGTCTCAAAACACAGTTGCGTTCCAAGGTGCTGGGGCTTCGGGCTGCAACACGGGAGTCGAGGGCCAGGGAGAGGAGAGGACAGTTCAGCCCCGACAGTTCCCGAGCAGGTGATAAGAGCAGTGTACAGAGCCCCCATTCCCAGGGCCCCCGGGCAGCGGCATTGTGGATAATCAAAACCACAGGCTCGGCGTGGCGCAACCTCAGTCCATTTTACTTCACACTGTGTGATGCCTTGGGAAAAAAGTCAACAACATGTTTTGGAGAAGAATTAAATTTTTTAATAAAATTTTACTGTTAAAACACAAGACCTCGAAACAAAATCCGTGCTGGTCTCAGCCCGTCCTCAACTGAGTTCTTGGTGGTGTGCGTTCTCCTTTTTCTGCTGCAAAAACTGTGCTGGTGTCGAAGCTCAAAGAGCCCTGAATCTTCCTTCCAAGAGCCTGCACCCCAGTGTCCTCGTTTCTTAACGTGAGTTATTTTGAGAAGCAAAACAAAGGTCCCAGCACTCCCTGGTGTGTAAACGACGCGGAAGGCTTGCTGGGCTAGACACGGGCTGGGGTTTCTCCACTCGGGCAGAGTTCACGTCTGAAATCACCTCCCCAGGGTGCAGCCAATTTATTTTAATTGATTGGAGCTTTTAAAGTGTTCCGAAGAGCTCCGTGGGAGAAGGAGGCTGGGGCCGGGAGTGGGGCTCTCCAGCCCTGCCTGAGAGGGGCGCGTTTGCACGGGCGTTTGCGATGGAATCTGACGGAAAGCCGCTCGGAAGAATGCATCATCCCCAGTTAAATTTTGTCACGACTAAAACCCATGCTTTAAAAAAAAAATTAGCCTAAAAGGGAATATATGATACCTTTATGGAAAATTTTAAATTATTATAGATATTAATAATCTGAATAAATGGAAATGTATGTCATGTTTCTGGTATATATTAGCACAATATAGCATACCTAATATAGTAGCTATACCAATTAACCAACTTAATATAGAAGCTAAACTAATTATCCCTAAATTAATCTGTATATTTAGTGCCATCGTAATCAACATCTCGGCTGAATTTTTTGTATGAATTCAACCTAGTAATTCTAAAATTATATATATAAAGCAATAAAGAGCCACAGACAGCTAAATTGATTTTAAAAATGAAGAGTAAAGAGAAGCATCAGGGTGGACTTGAGGGAACGACTGCAGCAAAAGCAGGAAGGTTCTGGCACGGATTTGCACAAATTGGCCGATGGACCAGGCAAGGGGCGCAAGGAGAACTGCGCTAACCTCTCGCAGGACAGAGGCAGCATCTCAAAGCAATGCAGATGGAAGAGATTGTTTAGTAGGTGGTTCTCAAGAAATGGAATCACTGTGGAGGAAAACAAAGCTTTATTCCTGGCTGATACCACCTAAAAATTTAAACTCCAGACAGTTTAAAAACCTAAAACTTGAGAGCAATTGCAAAGCTGTAGGAAACATCTTTGTGACCCAAGATCAACGCAAGACCTTTTAAGCAAGAACCAAAAGGAATAAGCCACGAAGTGATTTATTAGTGGATCCATCTGACCGCAGCAGAATTAAGGCTTTCTGTTTAGTGAAATGCCACCGACCGGAGAGACGACAGACGAGGATACTTGCCACTTCCAACATCAATAGCATGTGAATATCTAGAACATGCAAATGCTCTTACAAATCAACAAGAGAAAACCCTACAGAAACTTGAAATTCTGCAGGAAAAAATCGTGAATACGAAATCACAGAAGTGTATGTGTAAATGGGTATCAAAACCTCTAGTGATCAAAGTAACACAAAATCTGCTTTAGTTCGTTTGTGCCGCTGTGACAAAACATCTGAAGTCGAGTAATCTATACAGAATAACATTTTTTCTGACAGTTCTGGAGGCTGAAACTCCAAGGTCAAGTCACCAGCAGGTGTGGCGTCCAGGAAGGGTCCAGTCTCACCTCCCAGGGTCCCCTTAGTGGCTGCATCCTGCTGAGGGAAGGAATGCTGGTCCTTGCAGGGCGGAAGGGATGGAAGTTGCCCCTGAAGCCCTAGGAGAAGACACCAACCTCATCCCCATTCACAGGTTCACAAGGGGAGAGCCTTCACAGCCTAATCACTGCAAAAGGCCCTACCTCCTGATACTGTTGTTCAGAAGACTTAGTTCCAACATGAATTTTGGAGGGACACAATCATCCAAACCACAGCAAAACCACAATGACAGACCACTTTATACACATGGTGAATGATATCAAGAGTTGTAAAAGATGTGGGGAGATGGAAACCCACCCTACACTGCTCGTTCTGCGAGGTGCACGAATATTTAAAAGTATATAATGAACACCCTGGAGTGGGTGGCTATGGCGGGCAGAGGGCGGGCAGCTGCGTAAGGGGAGAAGGTAAATAAAGACGAACCCTGCGAACACTATGACGACAGTGCGCCATGATCCTAGGCGTGTGAGGACCCCAACTCTGCCCTAAGGTCAAAAGAACTACAAGGAGAGCACGTTACACTGGAGGAATTACATGCGTGATGGATCATCCTCAATGACGTAACAGCTTCCTTAAGTACGAGTGTCAGACTAGCTAGATGCACCCCAAATTCCACTGTTTCCTCCCAGGCACATGGGAAAACTACATCTGCTACCTCCTTCGCAGTTGAGTTGGGACAATCCAACTGGGCTCTGGTCCATGAATGTGGGTGAAATGCCACTTAACCTGGGCTCTAAAACGTCTCCTGTGATCCTCCGTGGTCTGTCTCACCCAGTCTGATGCCAAACATGAAGGACTTGAAGATGGCCAAGCCACTTAAGGGAAGAAATGTAGATTCTTCAGGTAGCACTTACAGGAGAACCATCCCAAGAAAGCCACCTAACCCATCAGACTCGTATGAGTAAGAAATGAATCTACATCAAGCCACTGGGACTTGGGGGTTGTTTGTTTTAACAGTTAGGCTCTCCAGGCTGGGATAGTATTCTACCAAATCTGGTTTGAGCCTCTCCACTGAAAATAAATCTATAAATAAGGTGTATCCGCTTACCTAGCACCAGCTGAGTTTGAAATCATGAGAGACTAAGGTTCAGAGGTAATGAAGTTGAAGAGAAATTAGCACTATGACGGCTCAATTCTTAGGCAGTAAATTGGAAGTGTTCCTTCCTTCCCACGTCAGCAGGGCTGTAGCAAACAGCCCTCATTAATAGAGCTCATGCCTCTGAGGCTAAATAGAGCCCAAAAGCATCTGCTAAGCCGATCTTCCCCAATACCTCCTCTCATAATCCTAAAACATTCTCCAGAGAAGCAGAACTCCCAAGGAAACATCAAGAGATACTGGAAATTTACCTCTTCATGCTATAAACACATCTCCCTTGACAGAGTGTGATATCCACCTCCAAAATGAAATGCACGAGAAAATAAAGCTGGAAGTATTTCTTAATACTGGAGAGTGTGCAGAGATTGGAATTTGGGATTGGTGCATGTTAATCCCACTTCCTCCTCTTCAGGGTCCCACAAATACATGGACTGCCATTAAGCATTAAAGAGCAATGTAGAATTTCCAGGAATGTTTTCAAAGGAGATTGGGAGAATATTTGTATTGCAAGGCTACAGTGAACTCTGAGATGGTCCATATCTCTTCTTCTTATCTCACCACCCACCTCTCTCAAATTGTTCCATAACCAAGCAGCACCCAGTCCCAGCAGACCTCAGGTTCTCCTGCAGCTCCTCCTGGTCACGTTGACCCTCAAGGACAGGTGATTTCAGGAACAAGAGACTCAGTTTACAAACTGAGGGTTACATCCAAACATTCACCAATAAAAGCAGGTCCCTCCCAAGAGAAAGATTCCCATACCACCTCTTAAGCAATTAATTGATCTTCATATGATTGTACATGTGCTTTAAAATGTTAATAAAGGTTTAATTCCTTCTTGAAGTTTAGATTCTATTTAAGAAAGCTTCTCTTACGTGTCACATAGCTTCAGGAGTTTTCCCTTATTCATAATTATCAAAGCCACACAGATAACAATCACATATTTATTTGTTCCTCAGATGTCTTAGTCTGTTCAGGCTGCTATAGCAAACTACTAAAGACTGGGTAATTTATAAATGATAGAAATTTATTGCTCACAGTTCTGGAGGCTGGGAAGTCCAAGATCAAGGCACCGGTGGGTTCAAGGTCCGGTGGGGCCTGCTCTCTCTTCGTCCCAGATGGTGTCTTGTCACTGTGTCCTCACATTATGGAAGGTGAAAGGGCAGAAGGGAGGAACAGATTCTTCATACCACCTTTATAAAGTCATTAATTCCATTCATGTGGGCTCCATGCCCTGACTTAATCACCTCCTAAAAGCCCCACCCCCTTAATACTATCACGCTGGCAATTACATTTCAGCATATGAATTTTGGGGGACACCTTCAGACCATAGCACCATCCAAAATCATGGCCCTCTCTTTTGGCCCCACAGTTTGTTTCTCTGTAAAGAATGATGAAACTATAAAGTTGGACTACAAAGTTACAGAAGATGACAAATGACATCAGAGCTGGCTAGGTCACCATGGCACCGTTATCTTTTCAGTAACTGTGTGGCCACAGGAAGCTGTATGGTCATGGTGCCCTTGCCTCTGGGGGTTGCGTTGAGAGTCACAGCAAATGAACTTCAAGTCTCAAGGAATAGCAAACCAGGTCAGATCAGCCTTGGGGTGACTGGTCTGTTGCTTAAAATCCACTGTGACAAAAATGAGACAACCAGAGGTAGGGGCAGTGCATGTTGGCATAAGAACATCTGCCATTCAAACTCTGCTCTTCGTTCCAGTGGCTGGTGCTTCCCACCTAGAGCCCAATGCTACAAATCAAACCCAAGCTGTGACTCTCCTAAAGGTGTCTTCACCTCCACGTCTGGGGTTGCTGCCACCTGTCAACCGACATTTCAGCTGGGGCTGTTGGCCAGGACACCCACACGTGGGCTGGGCCTCCTCATCGCTTGGCAGCCTCAGACTTCCCACCTGTCATTGGCTCGGGTCCCCGAAGGGGAGCGTCCGAGGGAAGGAGGTGGTGGCTGCATCGCTTTTGATGGCCTCTCCTTGTAGGGCACATGACATCAATTCTGCACAGCCACGAGTCCACCCACAGTCAAAGGAGCAAATATAGACACTCCAAGTCATCACATTAGAGGAGAGCATAGGAGATAAACTTTTTTGGTCATTTTTAGAAAACACAATCTGCCAAACATGCTGGATGAAGAACTATACTGTATTACAGTGAGCCTGTGAACCTGCCACTCTGTGGGTCAAAATGGTTAAATAGTAACAATTTCATATGATGTTACATATGTTCATGCCATTTTATGCCTCTCCACCTCTCAGCCCATACTTCGTATAGTGTGGACTCCCAGTTCATGTTTCATAGAGTAAGTAAATGGCACGTATGTGGTATATAAAAAGAGGAAAAGAAATACTACCTAAGCCCCGTGACTTCCTGCTAGTCATTGCATGAGTCTACCGTGGCTGCTGTAACAAGTTACCACAAAGCCAGTGGCTTAAACCACAGGGATGGACTTTTTCTTACCTCTTCTGGTGTCTGGTGGCCACTGGCATCCTTTCTCCTTGGTGGTCACAGTGCCTTCTCGGCTGTGTCAAATCTCCCTCCGCCTCTCCCTTGTTAGGACACTTATAATTGCACTCGGTGTCTACACGGACGGTCCAGGATAGTCCCCTATCTCAGGTTCCTTCATTTAATCACGTCTGCCAAGTCTTTGCCTTGTAAGGTAACATTGGTAACATTCCCGGGTTCCAAAGATCAGGAGGTGGACACCTGAGGGTCTATTATTCAGCCTACCAGAGTCTGAAATAGAAATTTCCAGGGGCACAGGTGAGAACGTTCTGGGAGCAGTGGTCAGCGTCTGAGAGCCAGAAGGAGATTATAAGCCACATTTATAGCCGGGCTGGCCCTGAGCTCTGGGCCAGCTGCCTACCTGGGGGTGTCTGCTGCCCAGGCTGGTCCTGAACCCAAGAACCCCAAGGAGAGTCCAGGGATGGACTGGCAGTTTTCTTGACAGTTTTGGAGATGCCTATTTCATTACCCACCTTCCCCAACATCTTAGTTCTATACAAAATCCAGAATTGGAAGTGACAAATAGGAACTCCTTACCACTTCTTATTACTATTTGCAGAACAATATGATGAGGTTTTGGATTATTGGACTACCCAGGGCCAAGGACATATGGTCAGGCGGCGTGGGTTTGATTCTTTGCTTTGTTGACTGATCCTGGATCCTTTTTCTTCTTAATCAGCTGTTCACATTTGGCCGTTTCAGGCTCTCTCACATCTGTAGTGGCTGCCACATCCAAGCATCCGCCATGCTCCAAGAAGGACTGCACGACCATGACTCGGAGATGCTGCTATGTCTGAATGTCCGTGACCCCCAAACTCCACGTGCTGACATCCGGACCCCCACAGCGCAAGTACTGGGAAGGGAGGATGAGAGCTAGTGGCGTTAGGTTGTGAGCCAGGAATCGGGCCCTGGCCAGACGCCGAATCCGCCGGCTCCTTGATCATCTGGGACTTCCCAGCCTCCAGCACTGTGAGAAATAAACGTCTATAGTTTATAAGCCCCCGTCTATGGTGTTGTATTACAGCAGCCCCAATTTATCATAGTTGCTTATCGGATCTTGATACCTGATCGCGCATTTGTGCCCAGCAGTTGGTGTTCGCCACCGCGGCTGCATCCGGGGAGGGGCATCGTGAGACAAGGTGCCCCCAGCATCCTCCGCCACAAAAACAGGGCTGCGTCTGGCGCTGAAAACCTGCTAGCCTCCATCAACACCCTGAATGTCCAGTAGGTCTTCCGTGAAGGGTGCAGACGACACGTGGGCCGTGTGAGGCAGTGGTCACGGCGAGGAGGGGGGAACTGTTGTCTGTTCTAGCGGAAGGTAGTGAATCTCAGGACTCTTCACTTTCTGGGTCACGACCTCGCCGGTTAGATTAGCAAGTTCACGGACGTGAGAATATAAGGGCCATGAGAAGGGCACACGTAGGAGCCGTCTGAACACTGACGGCAACAGGTAAGCTGTTTCTAGACTATAAACCATCGAAACGCAGGAGGCAGCCCGTAGCTTGTCAGGCAAGGCCAGCTGTGCCGGGAGGGAGGCCACCTGCACGGAGGCGGGTCACGTGAGCAGTCGAGAGATGCTTCCTGCGAGCGTGGGTGGCGGGGACAGGGGAGTGGGGTTAAACGGCAACATATGGCGGAAGATTAAACGACATCCCTCAATCCCCACGTGTCTGGCTGCCCCGCTGTAATTACATGCCGTGCGACTCAAAGGCCACCAGATGTTCAAGGCCTAAGCCAGGAATTACGCACTCGGCCACTGTCTCGGGGATGGGGCCTTTGGCCGGAGGGCAGAGCTGCGTTTAAGTGGAGCGAGATGGGAACTTTGTGAGACCCGTCCATGGTAGGTGAGAGAGGGGAGGTGACACGAGCACTCGCCATTTCCTTTCCTGCAGGGGACCACAGCCTCCAGGCGTGAATTCGATGACAGCGAAGGCACCTGCCTGAGTCTTCACCTGGCCAGCTCCCTGCTCTGTTAAGCTCATACAACGTCCACTTCAACTGTCACTGTGGGGGACAGAGTCCATCATACATTACTTTTTTTTTCCTTGATGCTCCCTTAAATAAGTCCCTTCTTCCATTAAATTTTTTTTTTAAAAAGCAAAAGCCAACGCCTTCGTTCCTTTAGACAGATTAGTATCACAGCAGTCAGTGAGAAGAGGCTCTGATCTGTGCCTCGTTGATTCTCGTGATTATTTCCTGGAGATGCTGTGATCCAGATTGTGTGTCCAGCAGGGGTAAGGTGTTCTTAGGAAGAGAGACAAGACAACTTGTGGGAGACGGGAAGGAAGGAGGGGGACAGCAGGTGTGAGGAGCGGCAGGAAGACCAGGAGGCTGGAGCACAGAGCACAGCCGGTGTGGACCGTGAGCTGTCAGCGAGCCCCGGGCAGTAGCTCGGCTGGAGGGAGTCTGGTTTTGCTCAAGAGCCCTCAGTCATCACCTCCACTGCGGCTTTCCGCCCCTCCAGCCTGGGCCCTCCAGGAGGGTGGCAGGTACTTCTGGCCCCTCGTACTTCCGCCCCTCCTGGTACTTCTGGCCCCTCCTGCACCAGGCAATGCCGGTGCTCAGGTAGCATCTGGGCCTCTCGATGGCCCCCACTGTAACAGCCCAGGAATAGCTCTGTGGGCACTGGCAGACAGCACCTGTGACCTCTTCTACGTCTAACAAATGTGAGTATGCCACGGGAAGGTGTTGGAACTTCTCTTTAAGTTCCCTGAGCGTGTCAGCTGTGTGTCTTGCTGTCATCTTCTCTGCTGTTGTTCAGTTGTTTTGCTCTCACGTGTAGCTTCCAGAACTTCTGCATGACAACAAAAAAAAATCATGATCTTAAGAAAACTCAAGTGTATGCCTTTTCACATAGCAGTGCGCTTGTCACCGGTTAGACCTGTCACTAGATAACTAGCTGAATTATCTTCATTTCACTGAGGTGCCAAGTTCCTCCCAGCCAGAGCCGGTAGGTGCAATCAGCCAGCCAGCAATTTGCTTTGGATGCATAACCTGCACGTAGCATGAACTCTCTGGAACAATCAGAAATGTAATCTTGCAACTGTCTGAAAATAATCCAGCTAAACATGCAGGTGACAATTTACACACGGGCCTACCTGGAGCCAGGGAACTGAAGACTGGAAAATCCCTCTCCGTGTGTCTGGCTTTTCCGCTGCAGACCGGCAAAGCCCCGGAGCCCAGCCTTGTTTGGTTTTGTTTCTTCCCCAGGAACACTCTGGGGCTGTCGCAAGTCCATACTATCGCTCTCTCCGTGTCTTTCTGCCGAGAAGCCCTGTTGTCTCCGGCACACACAGAGGAAGGACGGGGCAGGGACTCTGCCAAGGCAGCACTTGGAAGAGCTGGAGGGAATGCGGCGGATCACAGGTGCAAGCCCTCCCTGCCCGAGGGACCGGAGCGCCGCCAGCATCGGATTCCTCCATGTCCCCAGCCCCAGAGCAGGACACTGGCACCCTGAATCAAACCAGCCTCCTGCAAGGGAGGGAGGAGATTGTTGTCAGGAAGGTATTGGCCACGAGAAAGCAACGTTGCTTTAAATATTCATTATGGGCACTATACAGCGGCCACAAACTCACCTTCAGTTTGCAAGATTAGGACTTACTACTTTGTATAAAATCAGCCTTTTTACGGTAAGGCCTTTCCATGCAAGTTTAAAACCATCAGGCACACATTAGCTCTGTGCATCTGGGTGCCACGGTGAATAATAGATAACGTAGTTCATGCAATGAATGTTACATGCCAGCCACCACGCTTCCCAACATCCCGGGCTGCGCTGTGACGTAACCGTGCCAATGCTTCTGGAGGGTCTGCAAATGTAGAAGAAACACACTCATGACTAGCTTCATGTATTTCATAAAACTAGGAAAACACGCAGCCAAATTTGTAATTCTGACGTCAACATAAACGAGGATAGTTTGGGGAACTAAGTGGAGATAAGATTATTGCAAATCTTTTTTTCCCCCCAGAGAAAGGAAGTTTTTTAAGTAAAATGTTTTTCTACAAGCACTGAGATAGCTTTTTGGCTGGCTATCTATTTTGTCTTCTTGGCTAACGGATATATTGTTACTAAAACCCTCTGCACACACTCAATCCAGCGGATTCCAAGGACACACATCCAGGAAGGAAGGTTGGCTGATGAGGAAGTAGCCCGTCCCCTGCTCGCCGGCAGAGCCGCTGAGAATACCAGGGGAGACGCCCTTTCCTCACGTGTCCACATGTTCTCTCTCCGCCCACACACGCGTGAACACGTGTAATTACAAACACGGCAACCCAGGCAGAGAGTAACCTCGATAAAACAAAATGAAAAGACATTGTTATTGTACTTAGAAGTGCTTAGCAAGAAGCAAACCAAGCCCCAAAGCAGGACATCAAGGCCGCGGAGCAGACGTCAAAGCAAAGGCTCCACCTCCTTCCTGGGAGAGCGTCCGATTCCCACGGCAGCCAACCCTGATGGCCCTGCAGGGGCCCAGGTCCTCACAGTTGACCCTCTTTGTCTCCTTCGTCTTCAAACCCATCGCTCCCCTGCATTTCGTTCAGTCCCAGACTGCTAACGAAAGATAAGATCTGAGTATGTGGTTGGATCAGACCGTGAAGAGATGTCTGAAATATTGTATGGTTAGGAAAGTGAATGGTAGAAGGAAGGGGCTGTACATTTCTTCGGCTGTAGAAAACAAGATTATTATGTCATTAATAAAAACCTCCTATTGTAAGCAAAGTGTTTTGATTTACCGGCTGTGTTTTTCAGTAGTAGGATTAATGTACATAAATAACTATAACTAAAGGTTAAAAGTGATCGTTTTTATGAGACAAGGTCTAAAAAACATGATCTGGGAATGTAAGAAGCGAAAGATTAAGACCATTTGGGGGCAGCAGTTGTCAACTGAGGGGAGAGACCGCACCATGCGGGCATGCCAGAGTCATCTGGAAGCAGCTGCAGCAGAGACTGGCTGAAGTATTCACCAAAACTCTGTCTCTTTCCTCCTAAATGCGTAGGCAGTCTGTGCTTCCCAGCGTCTGCTGGTGGAGCTGTGCCGCCCAGCCCAGGTGTGCCACGAAACATACCCGGGAACCACCGAATGGGGCAGCGAGAACTTCACGGGCAGGAGGGCGCATGTGGGCCGGGTTCTGGAGAACGGGTGGAATTCAGACATGGCAAACAGGCACCCTGAAAACCCTTGGCAGAAGACACAGTGTGATGACAGCTGCGGGGGTGACAGGCTGGGAGGAGGAAGTGAATGATGCACTTTACTTAGAGCAGTGGTTCTCAAACTTTGCTCCCACGGAACAGTGCAGATCTCTGAACGGGACTGAACAAAAACCTTTACATTCAGAGATAATAGCCTTTCTCCCAATTCCGAGAAACAAAAATGCTAGTAAAGATTTTCCTCCCACTTATTTGTCTTTCTTTCCCTCTCTCTCTCACATATTGATAATGAACTGTTAAGCAGGGATCGTGCCGTGCGCTGGGTCCCACAGCTGCTACGGCGACACACACAGACGTCATCTTGCCCTTACGGTCCTTAGACTCTAACGGGAAAGACAGACGTTGGGTAAATGTTTGTAATTGTGGTCGTGATTAAGCAGCAGAAAGACAGCAAGACAGAGGGGCACATAATGGCCTGTTAATGTCCCAGGGCTTCTGTAACAAGGCACCACACACTGGGAGGCTTCAAACTGCAGAAATGTGCTGTCTCACAGCTCCGGATGCTGGAAGTCCAAGCCCGAGGTGCCATGGTGACTTGCTGGCGATCTTTGGCGTCGCCTGGCTTGTAGGAGCATCCCTCAGGCCTCTGCCTCTCTGGGTTGTAAGATAACATCACATGATGACTAACAGACTTCCTGACCTTACCTTACACATTCCTTTCTGCTAACTCCAAGCTTTTAGACAGAGTTGTCTTTCTTTGACAAATTACAAATTAAAGAATCTCTAAATCCACGTATGATTTGTAAGTCCTTGTTTCAACATGGCCTTCCTTTTGGGGCCAAACCAATGTTTAATCTCCATGTATTGATTTATGACTTTGGCCAAAACTTCTGCTTCCCTAAAATGTATAAAACAGAAGTTGCTGCCTCGGGACCAACCACTCAAGGCTCTTTGGGTTTGTGTCTCCCCCGGGCCTCAGTTACTCATATTGGCTCAGAATAAACCTCTCTGGAATATTTTGCACAGTTCGGTTTTCCTGTTGTCAAGAGGTTGGGATGACGCAAACACAAAATACCCCCCACTTGCGGGAAGAGTCCTGGAACAGTGTGACCCCTGCCCAGCAGGATCTCAGGTAAGCACAGCATGTAAAGGCCACATCTGGAAGATGCAGGAAACATCTACAGCCAGAGCGGTGCTTCGGGGAGATTCCAAAAATGTAGCACACGCTTGCAAAGTTATGTCCAAAGGCAGAAGTGCAGAAGGAGCCAAGGCTGGTGGGAAACAGAGAATAGCTACTATATATATACTATAGTGTGTGTGTATGTATACTATATATATATATTATATATATATATATATTATATATATAGATGTGAGTCAAAAAGAAAATCCATGATTGACAGGCCAGGCTGGTGCTGGCATATACAGAGTGCTCAATACATCAATGAGGGACAAATAAATAAATGAAGAATGCATGGATTATAAGAGAAACATTAATAAATATATAATTAATGAACATCGGCTTTGTTTCTGGGCTGGGTTGCCATATCTGCAATCCGATAAGGTCACAAACGGACGCCTCTGGCTGGATCTCAGCTGTGCTGCTTACTACGGCCTGCGACAGCCACTCGCTGTACCTGACTCTCCTTTCCCTCATCTTTACGCTGGGGCCAGTGTCCACGTCCTGGTGCCCGGGAGGATTTTGTGGGGTCAAATCGTTTGTGCTCAGCACAGCGTCTACACGTAGCGGGTGCCGGAAGTCAGCCACGGCGACTGGCAGAACCGGCAGGGAAAGCGCATCGCAGAAGGGCTTAACGGCAGGGCGGTTTTTTTTTTTTTTTTTTTTTTTCCACCACCAACAAAAATTATTTTAAAAGGCAACATGAAAATTCTGTAAACTGGACCCAGCTCCAAAAACATTAATACTACGAGTAGTCCCTTCCCCAAATATATACCTGAGTTTAGCTGCTCATCAAAGTTTAAAAGCACCACTCCATTCTTGAGTACCACCCCCCCAAGTTTAAAGTGATTTTCCCTGAAAAGAGTCTCAGGATTTGGAAAAGTCATCATGAACTCCAGGTTCTCTTGTTCTTCTCGACTGTTTATACCAGCTACACAAGCGATCCTGGACCCAGGACCTCTGTTGGCTGTGTGAGTCATCTACAGAGTGTGCTTCCGGTCCAGTGAACGGCTCTGGGACGGTGAGTCACTGTGAAGGATGGAGCAGGGTGACAGGAATAGAGATGGGCAAGGGTCATCCCCTAGCTCTCCATGTCCCAGTCTTCACGTGCAGCTTTCCATTTCACGGGTGGCTGTTTCCCCTCCTTGGACTAGCTCTGATCCAGAGGAAGTGTTGGGGGCTTGTGAGGTGGCAGCTCTTCCTGTGGAGGTGTAGTGGGAGAACCTGGGCTTCTGAAACCAGTCAGCATCTCCGGGCGGATCGAGCCTCTTCCCAGGACCCCGAACGTGGGGCCGACGTCGCGAGGCGCCGGCGTGCGTTTCCTAGAGACCAAGAGGATTACCCAGCAGGCATTTGTTTGGCGGCCGGAAGTCTGAGGTCCACGCACGTGTCTGAAGAGCCGGTTTCTCTCTGCTCGGCTTGTGGACGGCGTCTTCTCCCCGTGTCCTGCTTGGTCGTCCCTCGGCGTGGGTCTGCGTCCCCATGTTCTCTTCCAATCGGACGCACCCTAACAACCCTAACTTAACTTAATTGGCTCTGTGAAGACCTTATCTCCAAACACGGTCCCCATCTGAGGTACTGGGGGTGGGGGCTTCCACATATGAGTTTGAGAGGACACAATTCAGACCGCAACAGCCGTGTTTGGTGACTGAGTGGCCCCAGGGAGGGGACCAACCATGGCAGCTGTCCCGGGTTTTACAAGGACAGACTCTGGAAGCTGCAGATAGATCGGTGAGGCTGACTCCCAGCGCCAGAGAAGTCATGGGACACATCATTACACACTGGCTTTCAGAGCACTTCGGAAAAGAAGTCACGACTGCTGGAACACACGTTCACAGGAATTGTGCCAAAGCCCCTTCTGATCTCCTTTTTCAATTAAATTCACAAGTTAGCAAGTATTTGTTGAGCACCTACTATGTGCCAATGTGCTCGGGCACAGGCCCCACTTCGAGGAGTTCGGATTCTCATAAGGGAGCCCGGCGGCTGAGTGAACACGTGCTGTACCTTCCTGCGGTGTAGGAACTGCACAAACGCAGGGAATGCCCGGCACGGAGACTGCACAGAGCGTGAATTTTATCTGAGGGGCTGCGGCGGGGGGAGGGATTGTGAAAGGAAGCTCCCTGAAGAAGATAACTGGGCTGGGATTTGAAGAAAAAACTATTTTCCACCTGAGGACGGGACCCGGAACTCCCCATGCAGACGGCGGGGAGCAGGGGTGCAGGAAGGCCCTGTCGGCAGGGGAGGAAGCATTTCCAAACGTTCGGATAGGAGAGGACACGTGTTCAGAAAGCCGCGACGTGCTTGTTTCTCTTCCTGGGAGATAAAGCATCAGGAGATGATGTGGACGGATGAGAGAGCAAGGGGAGGTCAGAGGTCTCTGCCGTGCTCATGAGCCAGAACTTTCTTTACTGGTAACAGAGGTGAAGGGGTGCTTGGAAATGAGGAAGAGATATCAGAATGGGTACCCGCCACAGAAGCATGGCTTGGACCACGGCAGGAAAGCAGGGACTGTATCGGCTTAGGCAAGAAAAAGAGCAAGAACAGGCAGAGAGACTAGGAGCTGGGGACTCTGCTCCTGACTGTGTCTCTGCTTCATCTCGGTGCTGATTCTGACTTGTTTCATTTCCGCCCCAGCCCTGCTTCTGCCGAGGCTGCATCCAGGGCTGCTCACGGCCCCTGAGCAAACACCCTACGAGCCCGGCCATTCCACAGGAAGGTCGGTTCTCCCTGGTTTGATCCAGGGGATGTGCGAGCCGCACCCTTAATCTCTTCAAGGAGTCTTTTGTATGACCGAATATGCTGGGGTTTTTATTTTTGTACCCATATAAGGAAAAAGTTGTATAGCCACACCCTTAGATTTTGGGGGGTGGGGGGATTGGGAAGGGGTATGCTTTCCTGAAAGTGAATCCCTTAATTTTAGCATTTTTTTTTTTTTTTTTGCAAACCTGGATAGGTTGAGAACTTTCAAAAGCATCAAATCCTGGTTCCTTTTATTTAACATTTGTTTCCTCAATCTATCTCATTTCTCTTACATTTTACTATGAAGAAATGCAAGAAGAAGCCAGGCTGCACCTTCAAAACTTCGCCTGTGGATTTCCTCGGTTAAAAGTTCAAATCCATTCCTTCCAGGTCTGCTTTCCACAGACTTTCCACTGCAGGACACAAGTCCACAAACATTTTGGCCATTGTGTAGCAAGCGTCTGCTTCCCCCAGTGTTAATAACATGGTCCTCGTTTTTCTCTAAGCCCTTAGCAGCAGCACCTTTGACACCGTGTTCCTACGGACGGTCTGCTCGTGACGACTTCGGCATTCTCCAAGGCAATCTCCCCCTTTTCTGTCATTTTCCTCGCTCTCTTCTGAGCCAGCAGAGTCTTGAACACCCGTGCTTATATGCACAGCCTCTCAAGCTCCTCAAAGTTCTTTCGGCCTCTGTCCACTGCCCGATTCCAAAGCCATTTACAGTTTTAAAAACTATATATTTTTTCCCACATGCACCCCTCATTCCTGGTGTCAACGTCTGCCTTAGTGTTTTTATATTCCTGCTGTCACAAATTACCGCAAATTTCGTGGCTGAACACGACACAAGTGTATTATCTTACCGTTCTTAGAGACAAAAGGTTTGACGTGAGTGTCCCTGAACTAAAATCAAAGTGTCAGAGGGCTGCATTTCTTCTGGAGGTTCTAGGGGAGAATCCGTTTCCTGCCTTTTCCAGCTTCTAGAAGCATCTGCAGCCCTTGGCGGGTGGCGGCCCCTCCACCCTCACAGGCAGCGACCACCATCACCCCGGTCCGTCGGCCACACCCACCTGCTCCGACCCGACTCGCTCTCCCACTTGTAGGGACTCTTGAGACTGCATCGGCCCACTGAGAACCCCAGACACTCTCCCTATCCTGAACATCAGCGACCCTAATTCCTTCTGCAGCCTGAATCTCCCGTGGCCATGCCGGGTAGCCTATTCATGGCTGCTGGGGATTAGGATCTGGGCGTGTTTGGAGCGCCATTATTTCGTCCACCTCAACCTCAAAGGTGAGTTTGAGGCCACTGCCCTGGATTCCGGGCGATCGCATCCGAAACAAAACCTGTAATGGCGTCCAATCCTCAGTGTCCTAGGATGAAATTAGGATAGTATGTGCTTACCGTGAACAGTGACTTATTTAGAATTCCCTCTCCTGGCCCTTGGGAATCGGGGTTCAGAAGAATGAGAGCAGTGGCGTACTGAGGAGTGTCTTTGAGCCCACACATGGATATTTCTGTTCAGATGGTGCACGACGGTTGGGATTACCTAACTCCAGCCCTCCACGTCCTCGTTCTTTGATGGTGACCCAGCTCTGCCCCCTGCCGCGGTGGTTCTGCGGGTGAGCTTGGGCCCAGCCTCAGCCCTGTGAACTGTAAAGGAAAACAAAGTTCAAGGGATGTGGGCAGAGTTAAAGTTAGAAATTTAAATGTAAATAACCAAGTTTTGAAAACATTTATAGGTTCATAACTATTGCTTAACTTTTATAGGTTTCAAATAAGGTCTAATTTTTCTCTTCTTTAACCACAGAAAATAAAGCCCAGCCTTCACAGCTAGGGAGAGTAGGCTCTAGAGATAACAATATCCACAAGGAAACAACTAGCATTTGTTGAGCATGTGAGCTAAGTTATCTGCACGGGCTAAGTTGTCTGCATGCCCATCTCCAGTTAGGGGAGATCAGAGAGGTCTCTAAATGATAAGATCAAGTGAGAAATAAGAGGTTTTCTGACGGATGGAAACACATGCCGGGTGCCCTGTGCCTTGCATGTTATCTTATTTAAGACTTTCAACAACAACAGCACTGTGAAATAACAACACTTTTGTATATGAATGTACACAAGAAGTTCAATGAAGGAAAGTAACTTTCCTGAGTTGTCACAACTAAACAGTGGCGAATCGGGTTACAGACCTGAATATGTCCGGTTCCCAAGTGCCTGCTTTTCTCCTCCCCTTGCTGTCTTCTGAGAAGCACAGGCGAGTTCTTCGAAAGACCCAGGGCTAGATGTCACGGCATGGCACAGCCACTAAGAGAGTCACAGGAGGAAAAGACAGAACCGGGTAGGTGGAGAGTGGAGGAAGGACGCTCACGCTGGGCCCACGGGCAAGCGAGAGCACCAGCACGGCTGGAGAGAGCTTGAGACGGGTCCGGGAGAATGAGGAGGGCGTTAGCTACACACAGATACCGGAAGAAAGTAGCAGAGGGGCAGCATGACTCATCGACCAGGTGCCAATCTGGAGGATGCTGGACGGAGGGCTGTCACACGGCCATGTCTAGCAGGCAAAGGGGACCCACGAGAAACCCACGAGCAAGGCGTTGCCCTAATCGGAGCTGTGCGTAGAGATTCACTGACTGCAGCGCGCCGGACACCAGAGAGGAAGACCCTGGGGCGCTGGGACCCGTGTCAAGGCGGCTGCCCGGGTCCCCATGCATGCGGGCTGATGAGGGTCTGAGTCACAGGAGTGGGAGCAGGACAGGAAAAGAGAGAGAGGCCAGGTGCATAGAGGACAAGAGAGGCTGAGGACGAGGCTGGCAGGCTGTGACAGCTGATGGGACGGGGAAACATGCAAGAAACGTGTGAGAGAAGTTACAAGTGTCTGGCGGGAGTGCTTCCCACGGGGCAGGGCAAGAGGAAGCGTGGCCTTGGACTGCAGGAATGCAGGTGCCCAAGGGACATGGCGACGAGGACCCAGATCTTGGGAAAAGATCAGGACTACAGATCACAATTCCAGAGTCCACAGGGCTTCCAACTTCTCCACATCCTCCCAGCACTGCTTTCTTTTCTTTTTTTTTTTATAATAGCCATTTTAACAGGTATGAGGTGGCATCCCAGTGTGGTTTTGATTTGCATTTCTCGATGATTAGTGATGTTGAACATCTTTTCTTATACCTGTTGAACATTCATATGTCTTTCTTTGGAGAAATGTCTCTTTAAGTCTTTGGCCCATTTTTAAAATTGGGTTATTAGTTCTTTGCCATTGAGTTGCAGGAGTTCCTTACATATTTTGGAAATTAACTTATCAGATATATGGTTTGCAATATTTTCTCCCATCCCATAGCTTGTCTTCCACTCTAGCTATTGCTTCCTTTGCTGTGCAGAAGGTTTTTAGTTTGGGGCAGGTCCACTTATCTGTGTTTGCTTTGGTTTCCTGTGTTTTTGGTGTCTTATCCATGAAATCCTCATGAAGAACAATGTCATGAAGCTTTGCCCCTGTGTCTTCTTGTAGGAGTTTTACAGTTTTAGGTCTCACATATCCTCAATTTCTTCTTCCAAAATGCTGCAGAGCCTGGAAGTCCTAAGTAAGGGCCTCACTGTCACTGCATTACAGGTGTGGCTCCCATCACAGCAGTTCATGAGGACTCCTGGTGGAGCACACGCAATGCTTGGAACATGGGTTTGCGCTGAACAAACGCTCAGTTCCCTCCTCTTTAGCCTTCCCGCTGCAACAAGGCAGGGGTTGCAGTGGGATTCGTTGCCCTTTCCCACTGACACCTGCCTGGGAAAAGCAGGTGCCAACCCCTCGTGTGGCAGCAGTCTGTTACCTTCCACAGTGTCCAGCACCCAGAAAGACCGCACTGAACTGAGAACCTGTAGCTCTGAATGAAGTGAGGGAGCGTAAAAAGTGAGCCCCTGGTTTTCCCTTACTTCCCGCATCGGCATGGATGCCAGCACTGTGGGTACATTTCCTTATCAGTGTTCGCTGTCTCTGTGTCTGCCAACGCCCACTGTGAGGCTGCACTCAGATGCACTTCTCTCCCCCAGGCTTCCAACCCTTCCTTCACACGCTCATCCCATTCGGAGTCTACCTCTATTTCTTTCTCCATCCTTTCTCCCTTCCTGTCAAAAAGAAAAGCTGTCTACAAAGAAAAGCTCCATATTTTCCAAACAGTAGAAATCTTACAGGAGTATGGTATCTGATCATGATGCCAAAATATTCTAAATTAAGACCTCTAAAGAGGACAGTCAATTGGAGATCTTAAAAGCAGTGTGCTGAATAGCTGCTGTGTTAAGGAGGAAATTGTCATGTAAACACCACATATCAATACCTATGAGATATGGCAAATTAGTAATTCAAGGAACTGTTATGGATTTATTGGAAAACTATAGAGACTGAAAACAAATGAACTAAGCATTCAACTGCAGAAGTACAAAGCAAACCTAAAGAAGGTCGAAGGAAAGAATTAATGAAGATAACGGGAAAAAAATAAAGAAATAGAAACTCCCCAAAAGTTAGCAGGTTGATAAGTAAAATAAAGAACTAATTCTTTGCAAACACCAGCAAAATATCTGGCAAGTGTGACTTAAGTACGTACATAGCATTCGAAATGATAAACAGGGACTCATTCCGGCAGTGTGGAGGATTATGGTATAGATCTACCACATGCTGTATAAAAACACAGAGAAATTCTGGATAAAATGCAACAGAAAAGTATTTTTTTGTTGTTGGGTAAGTACACAGCAACGTTGAAGCAAAGGAGAGATCCCCAGGTGCCCAAAATGAAGCGGGACTGCTAAGCCACAGTGCTAAGCATGAGCCGATCCTACAGCAGCCAACGGGGCCACTGGACAAAGGTACCAGCCTGGGGCTGGAGCCTGGGGCCGGGGCTTGAACAGAGATAAGAGATGCAGCGCTACAATGATGGAGACCTGGAACTGTGATCCCTACCCGGAGTTGGAACCCTCCGGGCCACTCTGCCCCTGCTGCAGGAGCAGGACTGTGTGCTGTAGGACTTAGCTCTTCGCAGCCGGGGAGAAGCTGGGGACGGGAGGGAGGTGAGGGTCTGAGCAGCCCCCACAAGGCGGTCTGAGCAGCCACGCACCTCCAGCACCCCACTGGGCTGCCAAGGGGTGGCTCATAGCAGGGCTTGCCCCTACACCCGGTCAGAGGTAGGACAAGGATCGAGGACAGTGAGGGGCGAGTGGAGCCTGCTGCACTCGGCCTCCCTCTGCCCTCACGTCCAGGAGAAACGGCTTCAGGGAGAGCAGCGACTTCCGCCCGTGTCTCCTCCAAATCCCAGGCCAAGTCCTCTTCGGCTCATTCTAACCGTGTCGCACAAGGACAGATTTTGGAAAGCAGAGTTCCAACTCACCCAGGTTGATGGAGGGCAGGCTATAGGCAAGTATTTGCACGTCTTTACTCAAAAGGCAAAGGCAAACATGTTTAAAACAGTAACAGGCCAGGCACCGTGGCTCACGCCTGTAATCCTAGCTCTCTGAGAGGCCGAGGCAGGTGGATTGCTCAAGGTCAGGAGTTTGAAACCAGCCTGGGCAAGAGCGAGACCCCGCCTCTACAAAAAATAGAAAGAAATTAATTGGCCAACTAATATATATACAAAAAATTAGCCGGGCATGGTGGCACATGCCTGTAGTCCCAGCTACTAGGGTGGCTGAGGCAGGAGGATCACTTGTGCCGGGGAGTTTGAGGTTGCTGTGAGCTAGGCTGACACCACGGCACTCACTCTAGCCCGGGCAACAGAGTGAGACTCTGTCTCAAAAAATAAATAAATAAATAAATAATACAGTAACAAAGATGGTATTTTCCCTTAGAGATTGGCATAAAGGTTAACGATTGAGAACGTTTGCATGGGTTTTTCTTTCCCAAATCCCCTCGGTGGAAGCGTGGATGGAGCTGACACCCCAGGGGGCAAAGCCGGCCAGGCGCTCGGCGTCACAGGTGCACACTCCGTCAGGGCGACACCACGTCCATCCCGGAAAGAGAGCGCAAGCGCGCGGGGGCCGGACATGTGAGGCTGTTCCCTGTAGCTTTATTTGCAACAGCTGATGACCACAGCGACGATGGAAATGACCCACCTTCACGACAGGGACCAAAGTGCAGTCGTTTCAAAATGAGGCATGTGAGATGATGTAGAAAGATGTTTGCAACATACAGATAAATTAGTGAAAGGATTTGTCACCATAGGCAGGTGGGAGGAGAAGGAAGGTACAGGGGCGAAGGGAGACAGACAGACAGACAGAAGTGACTATGGCAGTGGGGAAGTGACGGCCACCAGGGAAGTTGGAGATCGGAGGGAAAGTGGCTTAAGATTTGGTGGGGGAATCTTCACATTTTGCTTCGAGGTGGATTTGCTTCAATTTGTTAGAACAATTATGTATTTCACGTATGTGTCTAAATTTCATGTTTAAATGACGCATCTAATTTTCAAAATAACTTAAAATTTTTGTGATAGTAGAGTAAAAGGATGACGCAAAATGAAAATTTTGCTTTCAGCAGGTGCTGAAGGTTCAAAGTCCTGAAACGGTGAAGACGGGGTGAACGTCAGGGTTGGGGGCAGCTTTCTCTAAAGCCTGGATACGCACGGTGGCTGTCAAGTGACAACCTGAGCTGGCTGTGACCTCTGGATCAGCCTTCTGAGATGAGCTCCTACTGCCCCCACTGCAGGGTAAGAAACCTGCCCAAGACCACAGAGAGGGTTACGTCTACGACTTGAGCCAACACACTTATGGGGTGTCTTTAAACGAGGTCCTGGAAATGTGCTTAGGTGTGTCTTTAAATTCCCTCAAAGTGAATTTCAACCTTCGTCCTCCTCCTCCCGAGCTGTGTGACCGCCACCTGCCCCCAGCCCACTGCATCATCTGAAGGTGAAAAGGTCGCCCTTCCCCGGGTCCGGGGTGCCTCTTCTCTGAAGACGGGTCCCCCCGGCGCACGTGCCTGTGGGGCTCCCTGCGTCTCCCTGCACAGGGGCTGCCGCGTGCTTTGATATAAGGCAACGTGACACTGCCCACGGGGGACGGGAAACCCCACCCGGCTACAACTTGAGCCGTTTCTTTAGGGCAAGGGGGCTGTCGACGGCCCTGCCTTCTCCTGGAGCAGCAGCACTTACAGGCGCGTTGGAGCCGCCCTGCCAGTGCCCGCGTGCACACCTCGGACACACAGCGGGCACGTCCCCGACCTCAGGCAGCGCGCTCAGCACCCCGGGTGACAGGCATAGTCCTACCTGCCTAGTTTCCAACAAGCCAGGTATGAGCCGCACGCAGTATCTCATTTAACTCTTACAGACCCTCACTTGTTCGTTCATTGAGTCTACACTTACTGACACCCGCCATGTTCTAATTACCTGGAACAAAACCAGCTGTGTCCTCCAGGGGCCGGCAGGTTAGAGGGCCGTGTTCGAGTGTCGCAGGAAGCTAAGTAGGGAGCACGTCAAGTGCGCGATTAGGGATCATTTCCTAAGATGCTGAAGTCTGTCCAGGCAGGTGGGAGGTAAGAGTTGGCTTGGTCCGGCTGGGCGTGGTGGCTCACACCTGTAATCCCAGCACTCAGGGAGGCTGAAGTGGGAGGATCGCTTGAGGTCAGGAGTTAGAGACCAGCCTGAGCAAGAGTGAGACCCAGTCTCTACTAAAAATAGAAAAAAATAGACAGGCATGGTGGTGCGTGCCTGTAGTCCCAGCTTCTCGGGAGGCTGAGGCAGGAGGATTGCTTGAGGCCAGGAGTTTGAGGTTGCTGTGAGCTAGGCTGACACCACGGCACTCTAGCCTGGGCAGCAGAGTGGGACTTGGTTTCAAAAATAAAAATTAAAAAAAGAGTTGGCTTGTCCAACAGAGACTGAGGGTGGAGGGAGAGCCGGGCTGGAGAAGAAGGCCTCAGGGCGCCCCACGAAGATGGGACGAGGGTGTGGGAAGCCTTTGCAGGGTTTTAGGAGAGACACGGTCGCATGTGCGTGTTTAACAGGCTGCGCTGGCTGCAGAGCAGGGAGTGCACTGGGACAGCTCCTGTCTGGAGCCACAGCTGGGAGCCGTTGCGAGAATCCAGGTCCAACCCGGCAGAAGAGAGTGGTTGCCGTGGGAATGCAGAGAAGCGGGTGTGTGCAGGAGTAATTCTAGACAAAACACTGGGAGGTGAAGGTTTGGATGTGGGAAATGGGAACAGAAAGAAACGCCCAAGTCTCTGGCTCAGGAAACTCGACAGATGTTACCCTATTCCCTGAGATAAAATTCTAAGACTTAAGACACGCTTTGGGAGCAGGGAACGTATTTCCATTTTGTGCACGTTTGAGTTGGAGAGACCCGTGGACAACCAGTGGAGCTGTCTTGTGGGCTGGGGTGGCTTGTTTAACCCGGAGCTCAGGAAAACAGTCTAGTCTGGGCTATAAACCTAGTCGGGGGAGTTAGCAGGGTGGGTCATTATTGCAATGGAAGCTATGCCTGAGATACTTGAGGAGTTTGTACAAATTGTAGAGAATTCCTTGGACAGCACCCACGGAGCACTGGCATTCAGTGTCCAGGGGCAGGAGAGCGAAGCTACCAGCTCATGGGCAGGAGCAGCAGGATGTAGCAGGGATGCCAGCAAGCTTGGGAGCTCCAAGGACTGGCATGGGTGTGCCTTAGGGCAG
The DNA here is from genome assembly GCA_008750895.1 of Mirza zaza. NCBI lineage: Eukaryota > Metazoa > Chordata > Mammalia > Primates > Cheirogaleidae > Mirza > Mirza zaza. The sequence continues at coordinate 7,856 of VSMD01025792.1, read as the reverse complement.
GTGTGGTGCACAGCCAAGAGGCTACTGGCAAGGCCGGTGGATAAGGCCAGCGAGTGTGCACGGGACTGAGCAGCTGTTTCCTGGTGTGACAAAGGGAAGCCCAGTGACAGACAGTGGGGCAGTGAACGGCAGAGAAGTGAAAGCCACGGGTGGGAACAGAGACAGGGCATGGTTCCGGGAAATGAGCCCTGAGGGTGAGCAGTCACAGTGGCGTGAGAGGGAAACCACTTGCAAAGGAGAAGGTCAGGACACAGAGTCCCGAATGGGGGACACAGGGTGCCGGTGGCGGAGCCCAGAGGGAAGCCACGTGCCCAATGCCAACGCCTTCCGCAGTGAGCGGCACAGCCAGGAGAGGCGATGGGGACAAGAGAGCATCACGCGTCTCTGAGAGTCCAGGCATGAGACAACGGTGTGTTGGCAGGAACAGACGCCATGTGACCCCGCTTTGTGGCCTCTGGCCCAGAGGGGCCTCCAGTGAGAAGGCTGCGGGGAGCAGGTGCCGGCCAGAGGCAAGGCTGAGGTCGTGGGGGAGTCTCACATGGGCTGGTTCGCGGCCCCTGGGAGGCTGGCGGACGTCGGGGTGGGCAGAGAGGCAGGCGGGAAGCCCAGAGCAAAGTGGCTTCTGGATCCCTTTGCTGGAGCACAGAGGAGACAAAGATAAGGACTTACATAGAGAAATCTCTGTGCTAGAGAATACAACAATCTCTTCCTGGCGTCAACGCAAGTGCTACAGGTACAGACTTTCTCCGGGGACTTGGGTTGTATCATAAAATCACATGAGAACGTTGCATCCTGCTTAGAGCATGGTTGTTACCTGTGGCCAGTGCAACAAATCACCACAAACTGTGGGGCCTAACACAACAGAAGTGTGTTCTCTCCCGGTTCCAGAGGGAAGGACGAGAGTGGACACTTCTCAAAAGAAGACATACAAATTTTCATATACCAAGACGCATATGAAAAAATGCTCAGCATCACTAATCGTTAGAGAAATGCAAATCAAATGATTTGCATTTGATGGTACCTACAATGAGGTACCATCTCACCCCGGTCAGAATGGCTATTAAAAAGACAGAAAAAAAAAAGCGGATGTTGGCAGGAATGTGGAGGAAAGGGAATTCTTGCACACTGTTGGTGGGAATGTAAACTAACACAGGCACCGTGGAAAACAGAATAGAGATTTCTCAAAAAACTAAAAACAGAATTACCGTTCAATCCAGCAATCCTACTACTGGGTATCTACCCAAAAGAAAAGAAAGCAAACTATCAAAGGGACACCTGCACTCACATGTTTATTGCAGCACTATTCACAGCAGGAAAGACGTGGACTCAACCTAACTGTCCACCAATGAATGGACGGATAAAGAAAATATGGTATATTTACACAATGGAATATTATTCGGCCATTAATAAGAATTAAATTGTGTTATCTGCAGCAATGTGGGTGGAACTGGAGGTCATTGTTTTAAGTGGAATAAGTCAGGCTCAAAACGACAACTATTGCATGTCCTCACTTACGTGTAAAAGCTACAAATTTGATCACAGGAAGGTAGGGAATGGAAAATAGATAACAGAGACTGGAAGGGGGTGGGGAGGGGATGAAAATAAGTTGGTCAAAGGTCACAAACATACAGTAAGATAGAAGGAACAAATTCAATGTTTGGTAGCAGAATAGGGTGGCTATAGTTAACAAAAATGCAATGTCCTTGGGTATCGGGCACCCTACATACCCTGACGTGATCACTGCACGTTTACATGCGTGTCACAAAATTTCATAAATTCGTACGAATAAACATTAAAATATATACATATCTGTGCACAATACTGGATGAGCCAGGGACCTGTTGCACATAGCAGGAGACGCTCTGACTGGTTTCAGTAGAGAATAAACGCATGAGGATATTAGGTTCCCGCTGGACTAGAGAAGCAGGCTCGGAAGGCACCCATCCGAAATCAGATCCCAGGGCATATGGCGGGCTGCTTTAGTATTGTTGGTCCGCCGCAGCCACGGCTCGCCCCGTCACCTCTAGACTCTCTGAACGCTGGAGCTGTGTGCTGCCACCCTCCCCAGCAAGTGGCTTCATGCAGCCGGCATCTCTGAGTCACCAGCGTCCGCAGCAGGTGGACCCAGTGACCTAACTGATCAAACCAAGGTCTGGCTCCCAGCCTGACCGGAATGTGTTGGAAGACAGAGAGATGGTTTGAGAGTTGTTTCATTTTATAAATTCTATCAAAAGTAAAGGAAAGCAGGTAGAAAGAATGTGTGCAGCGCCCTATGGGCAAACTGTTACGTGGCGCTTGCTCATTCCAAGTGCGTATGCTCTCGGATTAGAGCGAATTGTAATCCGGGTGACAGGCACCGTTTGAGCACCCAATTTTCTAACGCATGTGTACGCGGTGCTTGAGGTTGTATGCAGCTGTTATTTTTAATGTGCCGGAGTTATTGACAATTTTTTTTTACCTTTGTCGGACTTCTCCAAGTGCCATGGCACTGTGCCAACATCAAAGATTTTTGACATATGGCTGTTCCTTTTTCCAGATGTTCTAGAATTCCAAATATTGATTATTTTTATGCCTTCTAAGAGCACATAGACTTCTGACTAAACAAATGTCTGTATAGAATGAGTTCGAAATGATGGATCTAGCAGATATAGTGATACTCAATGGCCTAATAAAACCCGATCTTTGAAACGGCTCCAATCAATCAGACAGTTGAGGTTTGGCCACCCATTTACAGCTTGCTAATTGGTAAATATGTGTTTTACATGTGTCAGATAGGAAGCAATTATAGGGAATAGCCACTCTTTCTCTGCGTTCCGGGAGGTGGCAGGAGCCCAGCAGTGTCTTCTGGGGGAAGGTGTATTGCAGTAAGCTCAGGACTCAACCAGGTGTGGGCATCGAGGCACGTTCAGTGAGGGAAACTTCCATCTACGTTTGCAAAATGTTCTTCGGATAATGAAGGAAGCGCCCCACGAGTGCTACTTTATTTGGGGTGGGTTTGCGTTTCTCACCTCCACGGTCACAGCCTCAACCCAGCAGGGCAGGGACTCCATGCTCAGACCACACTGGGGTGTAAAACAGCGCTGGCCAAGGTCACCAGGAAAGAAACAGGAATGTTCGTGACTCAAGGTGGAACTACCCTAGAGAGCCTTGGGGTCACCCCAGTGCAGTGTCGGGGTTCAGCCTCAGGTTCAACGTCTCCCCTCCCCGAGCACCTCCTTGGCCAGCCCGGGCTCTGGACCCCGCCATCCTGCTCTATTTAGCACTGTGTTGTGATCATTCCCTGATGTTTTCTTGCAGATCTGTTCATTTATCTCATTTCTCCCTCTAGAATATGAGCCCCCAACGAGGCCAGGCCCCATGTCCATCACTGTCACTGCGTCCCTTCAGCACCCAGAGCAGCTCCTGGCACAAGAATATGAGTATTTATAAATATATCCATAAATATTTCTTAGATTATGTAAAATAGCTATAGATGATTCAAAGGCAAATACAGGCAAGATGGTCCAAAGACTCTCTATGCCCCTGTTCTTAAAGGTTCAGTGAATACTGGACAGTCTAGCAATTTTCCAGAAGGGCCGAGTGTCGGATGCAGAAGGCTGGTGTCCTGGGTGACTCAGCCTGGCCACACTTCCTATACAGAGACAGAGCGTGCAGCGGGCTTGTGTGTCAGTATCAATTTACCGCCTCTCAGCCACGAACGCCCCCTTCCGTTCGTGCTGTGTGACCGACCCCAGAATTGCTCTAAGCATTTCTCCTTCAAAGTGAGTGCCATGCTAAGCTTTCTCAGTAGAGGGCGCTGGGGGGACACGCAGGACCGTGGCTGGCACAGACGTGGCCCAGAACACAGACTCTCTGATAATCTTGCAACCTCAGCCTGGTGACAACCGGTCCTCAGCCCTCTCGGCAGAGAAACCAAGTCCCCGCGCAGCTCACGTGCTCCGAAGATCCCCCAGCCCCCCATACCACGTGGCCTGTGCTCATGAAGGTGTCCTCGGGCCGGCCCAGTGCCCCGGACCGGCACACCTCTGCCCTGCCGTGGCCCAGCTGGACCACACCTACTCTAACTCCATCTGAAGCCCTTCCGAGCTTGTCCTTTCTTGGGTACCCGATAGTTTCTTCATGTCTTACAGTTATTCTTTACATGAAACTCCCCGTACTTAACCTAAGTTTGGTTTCTGCCTCCCTGATGAACTCATAGATACAACACGAGCACCACGACGGCCCTCCCCCAAAGCCCCGCTGAGACCAACCGTCCTTACGCTGCTCTCTGCCCAGCGAGGTCGTGGGTGGGGCCGGGCTGAGCACCTGACCCAAGGTGGCCACACGCCAGCTGGGGAGAGGTCACGAGGGGCTGGTGTTCAAGACATCTGTTCATCAGGCCAACTCATCAGCGTCTCTTTCTCTGGAACTCGGTGGGGAAAGTGGAGTTGATCGACCTGGGTCTAAAGACAGAGCACTAATAATCGTGGCTCATCCTCGTGGGGGTGGCTGGATAACCCCCCAGCACACCCTGTTCTAAGCACGCACAGTAACTAATTTAGTCCTCACACTCCCATGGGGAGGATTATTAGCATCAGCTCCGCTTTGTGGATGAAACAGAGACAAGAGAGATAAGGTCACAAGGTCAAGGTCACACAGATCGTGGCAGACCTTGGACTTCAACCCAGGCAGGCTGATTCAAGAGTCCGTGTTCCTCACCCTTCAGGTAAAATTTAAATGTGCGCACACAAAACCCGAGACACCTTTTCCAAAAAATTGGCTTAAAATGAAAAGCTTCCCATTTTAAAAACATCGACATGATCGCCTATAGAAAAGGGGAGAATGGGATCAGGGGATGAGGACGAAAGGAAATGGCAATGAATGAATAAATAAACAAAAATAGGAATGGGGACTTTTGCAAACACACATGTGCAATCGTAATACATGCAGCAGCCCGTGCAGCTGAGCAGCCCTCTGCGTGCGGGGTTAGGGGGACCACGAGTGTTCAGGGTGGCGATGATGATGTTCCTTCTCTGCACCAGGACTACATAGGGAAGCACCGCCCAGACCGGATGTGCCAGGAGGGACTCTGGGCCTGATGAGAGCTGCTGACCCTGCCTGGGGACAAGTCCGCCAGCTACACAGAGCCACAAAAGCAGAACTGCAAGAACGTGAGCTCCAGAAAGCCCCGCTGTGACCAACCGTCCTTACGCTGCTATCTGCCCAGCGAGGTCAGAGCCCGGCAGACAACCAAGCGATGCCTTGTTGACTAAATGCATGAATGAATGCACTGGGGTGGGGGTGGGGGCAACATCTCCTTGGGAGGTCACCGGCTGGAGGGTGAGGGTGAGGGCCTGGAGGTGAGGGGCGTCCTCCAAGAGCAGAGTGGAGGCAAATGAATAAAGGCAAAATACATCCGGGCAACCGTCTAAAGCAAGTCTCCTGCTTTGTTCAAATTTAGAATCTAAGCCTTTCATAGAGCACGTGTATTACCACTTGTGTTTCTACACTAAATCCAGGGACCCACCAGTTGCCCAAATAAGCTCTCTTTCCCGTGAGTTTTTCTGCCCCTTGGATGGGGGAGGGTACCCGGTATATACACTAAATCTAAACAAGGAACTCAGTTGTAAATGCTAATAAGGAATTAGCATAAATCAAGCAAAGACGATTATCTTAGAAATAGCTCTCTGTTTGCTTTTCACTCCAGCCAGAAATAGGCCCCAGAACCTGACCGGCATCTGTTTGCGAGAGCAAGCCCTAAATTAATATGTGCCCCCATACGATGCCCTTAATAAAATCTTGAGAGAGGCATTTAAAAGTTGAGCACAGAAGAGTGCTAAAATTGCCATCCACAATCCGAGCACGTGACGGGTTTTCTAAAGCTAGTGCAGCATCTAGCACTAATTCCGTCTGTGTGACTTGACCAAGAAAAACCCCACACTCTTCCTTCTTTCTCTCCTATTTTCAGCTACACCAGAAAAGATCAACTTCCAGCAAGCCAGAAGGTCTTCCCTACTTTTTCCAAGTGGCAGTTTGAGTCTTATGTAGAATATTCCATAATCACTGAGCATTTGGTCCGGCACCAAGTTCCCGAGGACCAGGGGCAGCACCCCTGCCTCTGCCGAGGTCCCAGGCTCGAGAGGCAGTGCGCTGGCTTGTCACTTCATCTTCAAACTGGTGCAGAGCCCACAGATGCGATTATGTAATTACGATCAAGTGGTCACCTGTGTGTGAGTCTTGAATTACTTGTCCTGGAACAGATAGAGCTATTTATAGTCACAGTGGGGCCGGGGAACGTAGGAACTGGGGACAAAGGCAGATGCATTTCTAACCCAGGGACCTAGAGGAGGAGGAAGCAACTGAAGAAGAAGCTGCCAATTGCAGACAGAATAGTCCACACCAGCCACCAACCCACCAAAGAGTGACCTTAGAGAGCTGTGGCCTCAGAGGAAGGGACAGTCCTCCATAGGGAATCGTGCATGGCATGGCTTTTAGCAATCAACCACCAGCCACCCTTGTCACAGAGAGGGGAGGCTGAAAGAGCCCAAAGGCCCCTTTTCTTTCATGCACTTGCTGGGTTGAACATTCTGGCTTCCTACAAAAGAGTAGATAGCCATCGAGAAACTTTGGAGGGGGCAGAGGCTCAGTGACAGGAATGAAATCGTTCCTCCCATGTTAACAGATCTGAGGGTTATTTCAAGGAGGGAAAACTGGGAAGTAAAACAAGTAAGTCGTTTATTCCTCAAGAAGACTATTGCAGGGACTTGCCCCCTGGTTTATTCATTTATGCATTCAGTCAACAAACATTGAGCATCTGTTGTTTGCCAGGCTCTGTTCACCCAGTGGCCGCAGGGCAAGCGGGCAGAGCCGGGCCGAGTGGGGGCAGGGCCGGCAGGACGCACAGGGCAGGAGGCGGAATTGCACGTGGGCTCGGAGCTCTGGGGTCAGGTAAGCCCGGGATTGAATCCAACCTCAGGGTGAGCTTAGTCAAGTCACCTAAATTTGTCTATAAAATATGTCTATTGATACTAGCTTCCATTACTGATAACATAGCTAATTACTCTAGAATTGTTGCATTAAAGGTCTCTGACCTTCTGACTACAAGGACCTAGGCTAAGATTTGGATAACCGATGTTGGAGAAGAATTACTTTAGCAGACGTGAGGAGAGGCCTGACTCTCCCATCAACAGGATGAGCTCTTAAACATCTTCTCCCTGTCACTGTCATCGTGTGTCAAGAGAATGCGGCAGCTCCTAGCAGACCCTGTTCCCAATTAGCATTCACATACCAGACCCCTTTCTCCCTGTTTCAGCTCCTTGTCGTTTGCTGTTGTGAGATTCAGGGATTTTTTTTTTCATATTTTTAAAATTTTATTTCTTGAATTACAATAATTGTTTATATTTGTGGGGTACACGGTGATGTTTTGGTACATATAATGTGCAGTGCTCAGATCAGGGTAATTGGCATATTCATCCTCCCAAACATGTATCACCACTCTGTGTTGGGAACAGTCAATCTCCTTTTAGCTGTTTGAAACTCTATATTATTGTTAACTATAGTCATCCTGCAGAGGTATAGAGCACTAGAATTTATTCTTCCTGTCTAGATGTAATTTTGTATCATCTTTTAACAAATCTCTCCCTCTCCCTCCGTTCCTCCTACCCCTCCCAGCCTCTGGTATCCTCTGTCCTACTTTTTACTTCTGTGAGATCAAACTTTTTTAGCTCAAAGGGTTCTCATTTCATTCTATACATATATATATATATATATATCTCCAACCAAGAATTGTAAAGAATTGTTAGTTAACTATAACTAAGGCATTAATATTGAGCAACCTCAATCTCCCCAAGATTTTGGTCACTTAGTCCATTGAATAA
>VSMD01025789.1:0-10296 GCA_008750895.1 Mirza zaza | reverse complement strand
AGAGCCAGGGGCACCCATCCCAGAAGAGTCCCCTCCCTGCCTCCCTGCCATATTAGGAGGAGACCAGCTCAGTCCACACTCTGAGCAACTGGCCTGCGATAGCTCCATTTTTCCCTCGAGAGAAGTTGGTCCTGTTCCCCTCACCCTGGCTGGCCTCCCAGTCGAGATACCCTGGCCTGCTCCACAGAACTTGGGGCTCCAGAGGGGGTTCTGATTGAGGGACAGGAAGTCAGAAGAGAGACTCCAAGAAGACAGGAAAGAAGGATAGATGTTTCTTCTTCTGCTGAGGGTTTCCAGGCTTGAAATAATACTTGATTTCTTTTCTCTTACCCTGGTCACTGCTCACTCCTTCAAGAGCCATTTGAGGCGGCCCAGAAAACATACAGAATTGGAATTTCTGGTTGGAAAACGGTTTTACATAACTTGGGCAGTTGATTTTGAGTTCAACCTATGTATGGGGGCAGATTTTTTATAAAGATGCAAATCTTGCTTACCAATAACCCCAGTCTTGTCCCCAGCCTCTTTAGTCAGAAGCAGTGGGCACAGAAAGCAAAGGTAGGACAGTTTGCAGGGAACAGATGGGTGGGTGTTGCAGACTTGCTCTAACCGAATTCCAAAACCACTCCGGATCTCTAAGACTCAAAAATTGGTCTTTAGCCTTTCATGAAATGAGCCTTGAAATGATTTTTAATCAGTGCCTCTCTCTAAATGTGTGTGTGTGTGTGTTTAGCAGGCAATTTGAGCAGGTTGTTGGGGAAAAGACAGCAAAGTGGGAACAAGCCCAGTGAAGGCATTTTGAGGCTCAGTGTTGTAAATATCAACTGCTCAGCGCCTTTCTGCCCCTGGAATCTGAGACCTCTTGTTTCTCCCCAGGGCTCTTTGCATTTTCCAAAAGCAGCTGTAACCCTTGTCTCTCACCATTTTGCCATTTATTGGGTCTACTGGGGTGCATGGGGTGGAGATGTGGCCACTTATCAAAGGAGGAACTAAGAGAGAAGATAATTTAAATAGATAAGCATTACCGCAGGTGTTGGATTTATTGCTTTTCAAGAACGGCCCCCTTCTCTCAAGCAATATTCAAAAGTGTGCGCTTGAGTGTGGACAGCTCCACACCAAGTGTTTGAAACGACAGGGTCTTCACCTTTAAAGATGCTTGAAGGTGCTTCTTAAGGAACAGCGGTGTCTTTTAAATTTTATTTTATTTTGCTTCTACTGCTGAGTGTCAGGGCTAATGTAGAGGCATTGTGGACTTCCCCAGCCTCGAGCATTCTGCTGTGAAAGTCGCTTGACTGTAATTTGTAATTGATCTCGGAAATGTGAAAGCCCATAGCAGGAAGGAAACATAGAAATAAAACATTTTCGAATGGATGCTCAGAAAGTGTGATTTGAAAGCATAGGCAGTGGTGCTTTGAAAATCAAACGGGCCTCTGGGGGGGGGTCTCATTCCCCACTCATGTACACAACCTCCCTTCTGGAGCGGGGTCACTTGTCCCCTCAGGATGTTTGTCCTTCTTTGGAAAACCCAGCTCAAGGGAGGACGCCCAGCAAATAGTGAAGGGTGCCGGGGCAGTAGGGCAGGGGGGAGAATAGCTTCACTGGTTTTCAAAAGCCTTGTGATTTTGTGAAAAAAAGAAAAAAAAAAAGAAAAACAAACCCACAAAACCCAATAAACCCATAAATGTTACACAATCACATTTTCTGACCGATTTTCCCTTCCTGCACCCTTCTCCCCTTTTTTGTTTCCTGGTGGAGTGGTGTGGTAGCTGCAATGATTCGTTCTCTTTGATAATTTTGGCCTCATTCTCCCTGGCTGTTCTCATCATGCTCACTGATGTTATTTCGGCTGATGATATCAGGTGGTTTGGTAAGGATTGCCTGGGCAGTTCTGTCTGTCACTCCACATTGAGGAGGCCTGCCCCCCCAGCTTCCTCAGAGCCACGCAACAGCCTCTTCATTTATACAGAAAATTAATACATCTTTTTCCCAGCCTTAGTTTAAAAGTTTTGAACCATTTTAATACTGTTGATTTTCTCCATCTAGTAACTGCCTGTTAATTACAGTTCTTAAATTAATTAGCACTCAGGCTGTGTCCATGCACCCCCCACCCCAACACCCAAACTGCCCCCAGTGACTTCTCTGCATTCCCTTCCCCCTGTTTGTCCTCTTCTACCAGCATGTAGCTCCTCAAAAGTCCATCTTACAAATTTGGTGGTATAGGGATTTGGGAACATTGTGTGTGTTTCCATGGAAATAATTGAGATGTAATAAATAGAGGCGTTCTGAGGTTACAGGTTTCTTGATTCAGCTGAGACCACACACAAGCGTAAATTGTTGAGGTTTGTTTGGCTAAATGTACATGATCTTGTAGGAATCACAAAATAAATCCTTTATAGGTTCTTTAGCTTTGTATGTGGATTGGGGTAGTTGACATTTAATCCTAATATTTAATCCCCCCATCCTCAATTAAGTTATTGATTCTCAGCTTTGAGAAGGACCCGTTTCATTGTAGAAAACATCCTTTATGTCTAGTAATTGCTGTTCAGATGCGTACACCTGTTTCCTTGCAAAAACGTAATAAGCAATAAAATAAGATAACTATGTGCCTCTGGCAGGAGAATCCTGCTAAACGTTTAACCATAAGGTGCCTAGTGTGCATTAATAATGAAAGGTGCAAAATGCCAGTGACTTTGTAATCCTAAAGTAATTCAGTAGAAGCAGCCAGCCCTGGCGATGTTGTGGCACGCTGCAGCGTGTTAACAGAGGAGGAGGAGGGGAACCGCGGAAGCAGGAAACTGGAGCACAGCATCTTTGAGTACAGCGTTCCTAGCTGGAGACGAAAGGCTGGGGATCTGGTTCAATCTAAGAGAAAGTTGCAATAATTGCTGTATCGGTAGCCAACTCTTAAGCTAGTGGCTGTGGAATTCTTCCCCTGATGTAGGTTTTAATAGTCTGGCAATTAGATGCATTGATTTCTCTTAACTGTTCATTTGGATGTGTAAACGAAAGGAGCCTACCACTGAGGCTGATGGTGCAGACATGCTGCCTGGCTCTTTGAAAAAGGCTGACTTAAGTGGTGTTGGTGGGCGTATATGATTTTTCAGGGCTGTGTTGCGACCAGTTCCCTCTTCTTATAAAATTTCTGCCCATTTTGCAATGAAATGAATGGTACCCGTGGTTCAAATTCTCTTTGAAAATAAACAACAGTATTCAGTTATGTCTGAAAAGTAAAGACATCCTTTTTTGCTGTAGATGCTTATAGAGTAATATCTCTGTCTTTGAGTGACTGGGCTCAGTTGCATATTTTTGGCAGATGATCTGTTGGGTACCAGAGGGTTAAGTCACAAAACACCTTGGGCTCTGAGTTCTAGAGAGTCCTTCTGCTGAGTGAGTTCTCTCTCCCTCCTTCTTGACAATAGTTAGAGACTTGTGGCCTCCTAGACCCAAGTCAGTCAAGCCCTGAGTGGGTGTGGGAGGGCATCTCGGAAGGCTGGAAGGCTATATGACTTCAGTGGCTTGGAAAGTGTATAGAAAATGAGCTCTCTTAAACATGAGCCCCTCTTAACTTCCTGCTTCTGGGCTTGCAGTTTTCTGTGTCACCAACTTCTGGCATGCAGGCATCTAAAACTGTCTTATAGTAAGCAAGCGGAGGATGGCTACGTTTCCTGATAGCCCCATGGTTTTTGTCAAGGCGCGTGGGTAGTTTAGTTCACTCTTTGTTTGGGAGAGGTTGAGATGGACTTGCCTTTCCCACACCCTGGCTAAAGCAAAGCCCAGCCTTGTCTACTGTACACTGGTGTTTGCAAAGACTATTACCGTCGTGTGTTGAAAACATTTGCACTAGATATCAGGGTTCCTTCATATCTGCAAATCTAGGGTAATTACAATAGAAGAATATCTTGAAAACTGTTAGTGGGCTCCTCATTACTGTGAGTAGCCGGGAAAACCCTGATACAGCTTGGTTGATGAATTTGACAATCTCTGCAAATTCCTGTCAGTTTATAAGGCCATTTTGTGCATAGACATGTTAGCTGGTATCAGAGTAGTTTTGTACCACAAATTGGACTAATTAATCCTGGTTTGGTTATATCCTGCTTGAAGTTTTTGGCGCTGGCTGTCAGCTCCCTCAGCCTACGGTGGGAGAGGCAGGGTGAAGTGAGTGGGGAGATGCTGATGGAAACTTTTGATTCTTAGCTTACCTGCCAGGATCGGTGGCCGCCAACGACTGGGGTTGTACACTTAGTAAATAAAAATACTTTACTGCTTTCAAGGAGCGCCAATTAGCTGATTGCTTCGTGTGGCTGTCTTTAAGGAGAATGCTGTTTTACCTATCTTCTTGTACAAAGGTTTGATTTTTAATGTCTTCTGAAAAGGATTCTCTTTGTCTTGATTGATGTCAGGAATAAAAGCATGATGGTAATATCCCTTTGAAAGCTATTGTATTGTCAGCCCTGGCTGACAGCGGGAGGGCCTCCCAGCGTTATAGATTAGTGCTGTGAAAACAGTGACATTTTCTTTGTTGCGTGGCTGTTGTTCTACTTGCAAAGTCAATTACACAATGTGGGAGCTCGGTTACCGAGTTGACTTTGGAAGTAGCAGTGTCTTTCATTCTCTTTTTAAAGATATAATTTTCCTTTGTTGTTGTTGTTTTGTTTTGTTTCTTTCTTTTTTAACCTCCCTCCCTCTGGTTACCTCTTTTCCCTCACTACTCCCCCCCGCACCAAGAGTCTACACATGTCAGCAAGACAAACACGCTCTGGTTTCAGTTGTGACAAGTCAAATTCAAAGATTGCTACATCATTATCTCCAAATTCTTTTACTCATTCACATTTCAGTGGCATCTTATTGGTACAGTGACTAAAGCAGCCAAGACACACAAAACCATCAAATGAGATTATAGCGTTGATAGTCTCTTATCAAGCGGGTTGTTCTCTGGATCTGGGGTCATTGGGGCTGGCAAATTCAGAGCTTGCTTTCTTTCTTTCTTTCTTTCTTTCTTTTCTTTCTTTTCTTTCTTTTTTCTGGAGATGGCAACTGAGACTGGGCTGTACCAGGTTCCTGGGTTGATGGGATCCCTGGGAGCAGTTTGTTTTTTTCTACAAAAGATTTATAAGCATTTAGATCTCAGAGGCTGGGGCTGTTGTGTGTTGGACTCGGAATCCTGGATGACGTGTCAAGAGTAGAAGGGGTCTCGAGAATTACGTAATCCATCTTTCTCCCATTGCGGGTGGCGCACTCGAATCAGAAGGTGATCGCGTGAGGTGATCCGGTGTGCCTGTCCTGGGCACCCTGGGGCTCGGGAGTAAATTCGCGTCCCCGTCTAAGCGTGTGAAGTCTTGCTGCTGGCCGGGAGGAAAGCCTTGATACGCTCAAAGCTGAAAGTGGTTATGAGGATGTTTTTTGCGTACTCTTCCTCCCCCAGTCCTCTCTCCGTCCCCACCCTCTCCCGAAAGAGAAAAACCTAAATTCCTTAGCTCTCTAAACCTGGTCACCGAAGCAGCATCACGTTGGAGCAGCCGCTGCCGGAGGGTCTTGCCAGCCCGGCCTCGGGGCGAGGAGATGCGCTGCTGTCACTGTCTCCAGATGACAGGATCCGTCAGGAAACTCCGTCCGAGGACACTCATTGTGGGCCCCCGAAGTTATTATTACGAACCACCAGACAAGAGCCTGTATTCGCCAGCAATTTGTCAGGACTAATTTTGTTTTTCTCCAATAATTGAAAATTAATGTCTTGAAGTGAAAGCAGATGTTCATGTCATCTTCTGAATTGGGCTATGAAATGGGGCTCTGTGGATGTGCTCACTAATTTCCCAGCAATTTCCCTCTCCTAGAGGATGGGGGTGCTGGGGCTGACATCACCTCAGGAGCAGGGATTAGGGCTGAGAGAGAGGACCGTGTTCCTGGAGCGGGAACACATGAATGCAAGCATTTGCTTGGGCTGCGAGACTAGGAGAACTCACCGTCTGCGTAACAGGTATTTATTGAGACCATCGAGGCATTATTCTGGGGAGCCTTGGTCTGGGGAGACAGTGGCTTCATTCGGCTGTCCTGTTCGTCACCATCATCTTCAGTAAAGCTAGTTAAGATTTTGCATTCCTGGGCCCTAACCCTGGAGATGCTCACCTGGATGGTTTGAAGAGGGGCTCGGAACTCTTCATCCTCCCCCACTCCTGCTTTAAAAAATTTTGGTGAAATATACGTAACATAAAGATGTACCATCATAATTAAATGGCATGAAGTACATACGTGTTGTTGTGTGAGTGTCACCACCATGAACTTTCCATTTTTAGTTATCACTGACGTGGCGGGTGGGGGCTCTGAGCCCGCCACTCTCAGAGTAGGCCGTCGAGGTCAGGCTTGCATTTTCCAGGCAGGCAAGAGAAACACAGGCTTAGAAGATGAAGTGACTCTCTCAAGAGCTGTGTTACTTCCCTTGCTCTAGTGGGACAGGTGCGATTGTGTTGCCCAAGGCTAGGGCAGGGCATGAGAGAATAAGGCTCCTTGGGGCCAGGTGGGGCTGGGGACAAGGGTACTCAGGAGTTGTTGAGTGATCTGGTGACCATTTTCAGGATAAGAACATTTGTTCTCTGTCCTTGGGGACACCATTCTTTGGGAATCTGAGCTTGGCTGGGTGGAGCTTGCTTGGCGGCCCTGGCAAGCCAGATCCCTTATGGCCCCCACACCTGCCTGCCAGCATCCAGGTAGCCCCCACACCCCAGCTCACTCAGCCCTGGACACTTAGGCTGCTTTGTCTGTGGCCAGGAAAGGGGAGGAACAGCTGTTTGGGAATGGCCACTTACTGGCCTTGATTTCCAGGCCTAGAGCACTGACCGTCTTGGGCCAGTAGGTCTAGCTTTGCAGACTCTTACACTGTTCTCCTGTTTGGAGGTGCTACGAAACTTTCCTCCCATTTTCTCTGTAATTGAAATTTGCCCTTTCGTTACCTGGGCATGAATTATTTTTTGCAGCGTTGTCATTCGTTATCCTGCTGTGAGGTTTATCTCTTCCGTTGATCCTAATTAAATAAAACATACTGTTCACCTAACTCCTGTTGCACTGATTTTTACCTGCCTGAAGGCAGAGTGATGGCCATCTGGGCTTGGTTAGGGAGCAGGGTATGGCTGGATACGGGGTGGTGGTGGCTGCCACATTCAGGCTGGGCAATTGGGCAGCTGTACCCTGCTGGCTGGGGGCTGCCAGACCTTGGAGCCGCCAGCAAAATATATTTTATTTCTGGTTCCTGAGCAAGAGATGTCGCTTTGTCCCTAGCCCCCTGGGGCTGCAGGTTTTTGAACTTGGGGAGAGGAGAGATAATCGCCAGCTCCAGTGGGTCCCCTGGGAGTGGGTGAGAGAGGAGAGGCAGGCTCCCAGAGGCGGTGAGGTGGAAAGAGGGGGCAGGCTCCTGTCCCCTGGGCTGGAGGTTACAGACTGTTGGGTTCTTTGGGGAGCAGCGAGCGGTGCACGTGTTTCCAGCGCCCAGGGCAGCCTCCGCAGACGCCCTGCGCCCCTTGGGGAGAGTGGTCAGCACGGCCATAGCACACATGTCAGGAAGATCTAGGCCTGTACTGTTTTTGCCTTTGAACCTCTCAGAATCCTGAAAACCACAGGTTGAAAAGGTACCTTGGAAGTCACTTCATTTGAACTTCCTTGGGTGTGGCATCCTTAGTTGCATCTGGCCTAGACTTACATGCTTTCATTCTCAGGGAGCTCACTACCTCCATGGCAAATGTGTGCATTTTTAGCTTGAATTTCACACGCTAAGTTGCAGTCTACATTGCTCCCGGGTCCACCTCCTGGGGCCACAGAGAGTAACTCAAACCCCCAGTCCCTCGAGCAGCCCTGCTGAGAGTTGGTGGAGCTCATCCTGCCTTACTCCGGGGAGAGCGCTCATTGTGTGGGGGGTCAGCCTTGCGTGGGCTTCCAGGACTTGATATTCATTCATAAATGGCCTCAGTCTGGGCTTCTGAAAGGATCATCATGTTTTAGAAAACGATTTCTTTTTTTTTGAGACAAGTTCTTGCTTTTTTTTGCCCAGGCTAGAGAGTTGGGGCATCATCATAGCTCTCCGCAGCCTCCCGCCGCTGGGCTCAAAGGATCCTCCTGGCTCGGCCTCCCAAGTAGCTGGGACTACAGGTGTGCACCACCACACTGGCTGATTTTTCTGTTTTTTTTGTAGAGATGTGGGGGATTCTTGCTCTTGCTCAGGCTGGTCTTCGACTCCTGGCCTCAAGCAGTCCTCTTGCCTGGGCCTTCTAAAGTGCTAGGATCACAGGCGGGAACCACCACACTGGCCTTAAAAAGGATTTCTTGAAAGGGTAAATGTGTAAATTGTCAAGGGAGTAAATACGAACGGGTGAACAAGCGAATGAGTGGCTAGTAAATAATGGCTGAATGGTGAGTGAATGAATTCACAAGCGATGAGTGAACGAGCGAGTGAGTGAACGAGGAGGTGAACCGACAGGGAGCATGGACTAGGCTGGCGAGGACTTGGGCGCACTGCCGGCATCAGTCTTTGATGGCCTCTCCTGCAGATGAGGGGTGAGAGCTGCTCCCGACGGGGTGCTGCTCCCGGCCGTATGGCCCTTGGGCTGGGAAAGGCTCGCGCCCTTCTGCCTTCATTCTCCGGTACTTCGTGTGCGAGGCCGTAGCTACTGTGTATCGAGGGCTTTGTGCTATGTGTTGTTCTAGGTCTGTAAAACATTCCTTTTAAAACGAGAAAAGCAATATGAGAGTTTTGTGCTAATTTTAAATAAAACAGAATGTTTAAGTCAACATACTCCCATTTGCCCTACTCCCATCCTGCCACACTGTGTCGGGCTCAGAGTGGGCGTATTTGACCAGCTCCTTGCTGGCCAGGGACCTCAGTTCAGCCATTATGTGGCCTTTGGGCCCCAGGAATGGCACTAGGAATGGGGGCTGGAGAAGTAGGCAGGAGGGAGAAATGGGACGAGCTGGCAGGGGGACCTGCCAGCCACTCAGAATAGAAAAGGAAGACCCTATTCTCTCTGAAGGTGCGAGTCAAGATTGCTTTATTTCTCTCCTTGGGGAGGGGAGTGGGTTGGAGAAAACTGTGCTCTGGGACCTTGGGCAAGACAGTTCCCTTTCTGGGGCTCACTTTCCCTGTCTATGAAATGGGTTGGAACTAGTAGGATTAGCTACATGCCTTAAGTTTCCAATCCTAGTTGGGGGCACATTAATATCATTTAAAGAAATAACATTATCTGGGCCCCACCAAAGATTGAATAATCAAGAATTTTTGAGGATGGGGCCCTGGTCAGGTATTTTTTTTTTTTTTTTTTTTGAGACAGAGTCTCATTTTGTTGCCCAGGCTAGAGTGAGTGCCGTGGTGTCAGCCTAGCTCACAGCAACCTCAAACTCCTGGGCTCAAGCAATCCTGCTGCCTCAGCCTCCCCGAGTAGCTGGGACTACAGGCTACTGTAGCTAGGATTACAGGCGTGAGCCACTGAGCCTGGCCTCTGGTCAGGTATTTTTTTAAAGCTTCCTGGGTAGTTTGAATGTACAGCCCAGGTTAAGAACCTTAGGCGATAGCACCACATGAGTGTCACAGATCCACTCCGCCTGTGTTAGCCGCCTAAGGGGTTCCACAGAATGAACGTACCAGGCTTTCTTTGCCTTCCTCTATTGGTGGACATCTAGTTGCTTCCACTTATTTGCTGTTGTAACTATTTCACAGTAAGCATCCTCATTTATAAACCTTTGTGTTCTCGTTTGAGTGTTTCTCAGGCTAGATTCCTAAATTGGTGGGTCAGATTGTTCACTTGAACCATTTGATAGATATTTCCAAATTGCTCTCCATGAGGGCTGTACTCATTTACCCTTCAGTAATAGTTACGGATGCACGTTTCTCCTAATCCTTGCCCACATACCATGTTTTCTTTTTTCTTTTTCTTTCCCCCACTTTTCTTTTTGCCCATCTGGAATTCACACATTGTTTTAATTTGCACTTTTTTAATTATTAGTGAAGCTGATCATTCTTATGTTTTTAGACTATTTTTCTTTCTTCTTCCAGAAGGGACACTGCAGTGGGTGTGGAGCTTGGGGGTATGGGCATTTCTTTCCCTCAGTGAACTCTTTAGTTAAGTTTCCCCCCTCCCTTCCATACATCCGTCCTTCCATCTAAATCCTGAGCGTCTCACCCAGATAAGGCTCAGCCTGGCCTTCTAGGAGGATGCAGAGAAAGCTAAGTGGAGGCCAGGCCCCCAGGGAGCCCACAAGCAGGATCCCTGGGCCAGGCAGGGCAGCCAAGATAGAGGTGCAGGCTTAGGGCTGGGGGAGGGG
>VSMD01025786.1:0-30192 GCA_008750895.1 Mirza zaza | reverse complement strand
GAGTTCCCCTTAGTCAGCTGTAGGGCCCCAAAAGGGAAGGTCCCGTTCCCTGGAGGTGCCTCCGGCTGGTGGCTATATTGTCTCTCTGTCTCTCTGGGCAGCCGCGGGTAGGGTCGGGGGAGAGGAGGAGGCAATATGGCGTCTGCCACGCGGCTCGGGTCTGTGCACACGGAGGTGCCCGAGGGAGTTGGGAGCCTGGCGCCGCGTCCGCTACTGGCTTACTGCTCACTGGCGGCAGTTGTCGCTGGGCTGGTGTCCGCAGGTCCCTCCGCTTGCTGGGGAGCCCACCAGCAGTCCGGGATGCAGGGGAGGGGAAACGGCAGATCCACCTACCCTTCCCGCTGGTCTCCGGGCTGCTCCGGGGGTCCCAGCCTCCAGTTCTCCTCCGCGACCTCCTCCCGTGGAGTCTCCCGTGGTCTCAGGTACTCCTCCTGCCGACCCTCATCCGATGTAGGCTCGTCTTCTTGCTTCTTTCTTCTAATTTCTGCTAGAATCTATCCAACTTACTCTTAATAAGATAAATAAAAATGGCTGCGATGCCATTCCTTACCCATCAGATTAGCCACTCATAAGTCCCCTCAAGTCTCATTGATGTTTGGCCTGGGACACTACTACTATAATTCTGTGTGGCAACATTCAGTTTTGTGTGAATTACCTATTTATTAATACTCAGACCATCTGGAGAATCCTATTAATGTACTTCAATTTAAAAGCCAAGATTATACAGCAAAATCTTTTCACAATTCTAAGACATGTATATACATCTAATATGTATCTATGCTTATATCTGTATCTATATATTTAGCTTTCAAGCTTTTTTCATTAGCTGAAGCTTGTGATTACTGCAATTGAAGGTTGTCCTGGGAGTGAAGTCTCATACAGTGCCGTGCATGAGAAAGTTAGGTTTCATTTCATTGATGGCATTAGAAATGTACTGCTGCTGGACACGGTGGCTCACGTTTGCAATCCTAGCACTCTGGGAGGCCAAGATGGGAGGATTGCTTGAGTTCAGGAGTTCAAAATCAGCCTGAGCAAGAACAAGAGTTCAAGACCGTCTCTACTAAATATAGAAAAATTAGCCAGGGTTGGTGGTGTGCACCGGTAGTTGCAGCTACTCGTGAAACTGAGGCAGGAGGATCACTTGAGCCCAGGAGTTTGAGGTTGCAGTGAGATATGATGATGCCACTGCACTCTACCCAGGGCAACAGTGAGATCCTGTCTCCAAAAAAAAAAAAAAAGTACTGTTATATTGGGGTTAGTCCCCACCACACTTACCCCAAACTAGCTAGCTACTTCTCTTTGGGTCAGGCAAAATGGAGCTGTAGCTTATACATATAAACTGTTATATGTACATATTTTCGTGTAGCAATTATGTCTAATTGTCCCTAAATTGGGCAGGAGATATGACCATTTTATTCTCATGAAAATAGGACACATTTAGACGAGTTTTAAATGAGTTTGTTCATACTGCAGAGTGACACGATCAAATAATTTTGATTAATTTTCTGGCTTAATGTTTTAGTTTACAAAGTTGCAATCTAAAACAAAAGTGCACTGGGCTGATTCTCCTGTTCACCTGAGACCAAGCGCAACACAGCAAAAACAGGGTCAATGTGTTCTCAGACCTTTGGAAGAGCAGATATTGCTGTGAACTGAATGTTTGTGTCTCCCCCAAATTCCTGTGTTGAAACTCAAATCCCCAGTGATAGTATGTGGATGTGGGAACTTCGGGAGGTAATCAGGGTTAGATTAGGGCCTGAGGGCACATGAGGGGAACGGAGATTTTCTCTCCTTCCTGTGAGGACACAGATAGGGGGCAGCCATCTGTGAACCAGGAAGAGGACCTGATCCTGTGCTTCCAATCTCCAGAGCTGCGAGAAATTAATATTTGTTGTTTAACCACTTCAGTATGGCACTCACTGGCCATGAAACCTTGCCCACAGTTGGCACTCACAGTCCGCACGATAGTTTGTGCTGTGCATTGACGACGAATCCGTTGTGTGATGAGGAAAGCTTTAAAGCACTTGAAAGCTTGTTTTACTTTACAGGCAGCTTTACTTGTAAATCAGAATAGGTAACATATACGTATATGTTTTCATTACGTTATTTTTAAATGTTCACAATTGTATTTTGATAAATGAAAAATTAGAAAAATCAAGTTTTGTTATTAATGCTAAAGTCGACGCTCAGCTGAGCGCCTTCATATCACGGCTGTCAGCTAAAGTCGCTGTGCGCGTTCATCTGTGGCTATGGACTATAGTCGACACTGGTACCAAAGTGGTTAAGCCACCCAGTCTATGGTATTCTGTTACAGCAGCCTGAACTATTAACAAAATAGATAGGCTTCCCTAATTAAAAATTATGTACATATGGCAACATTTTAAACTATAGAGCATTGGTTTTCAAACGGGGGTGACTTCCCCCCGCCCTGAGGGACATTTGGCAATGTCTGGAGACACTTTTGATTGCTGGTGGTTAGATGCTACTAAGTAAATAGCTGATAATACTAAGGACAGCCCCCCACAACAAGGAATTATTCCCTACAAAATGTTAATAGTGCCTAAGAAACCCTGCTTTAAAGATAACTGTTTATCAGCTGGTCTCAATTTTCATTTCCCTGCAACTTTTTTCTTTTTGTCTCTCATTGAGACAAACTTGAGGACCAAGATATGGCAGCACAATATTTTGGTCCAGGTCGAAACTGTTAATTAGGTCTATGGAATATTTTAGCAGCACTGGGAGATGCTGGTAAATAAAATCCCCAATGTCCTACTCAAACTTGCAGCTAAGAATTAATTCAAATTCAGGTTCATCCACAATAGGTGTGGATACTTAACACAGGATTTCTTACTAGTCTTTAGATCACTAAATACCCAAGCCTGTGACCATGGAATCATTCAGGTCAGCACAATGGCACTCCTCCAAGAATGTATTTATCTATATGAAAACACCATTTTATACAAATCGAAGACAAATCTTAAAGAAGTGTTTGCCCAGACATGCCTTTCCCCATTCCCTTATTTGTCCCTTCCATTTTCATCTTCTTTTGATATCATAAATAAAGTTGGAGACCAGTTAAAGGAAATTGAATCTGCCTCTTTTACCCCACACCCAAAATTACTTAAGACTAGTTGACATCCATAGTTATCGTTCAAAGAAAAGTCTTGCCCAGGGTTATTTTATTTAATTTATTTATGTAATACAGTGTAGAAAGCTATCATGTCATAAGCAATGATTCTGTACAATCATTCTGCAGAAAATTTTTTGGGAGAATTTCTTGGTAATTTAAGACCAGCAGAGCGTTCCCCCCCTCCCACCCGTAAAAGTGCTTACAATGAACAGGGATTCTTTATCAAAGATCCAAAGATATGTGGACAAAAAAAGTTCAAATTCTCAATGCCTAATGTGTGCACATAAAACAGGCACAAAGAAACAAATGTGTATCCTCTTAATTCCTATATCACAAATATAGCAGAAGCAGCAATCTGTACAGTAAAATGCAATCATGGAAAAAAAAATCCTCTAAAGCATTTGGAATACTTAAAAATGTTTAACTTTAAAATGCATAGTGATCAGGAAAAGAATACTTAGGCAAGAGAAGCAGCTAAACTCCCACGTTCACATGAAGCATCCCCCATCGATTCTTAAAGCATATTTCAAGTAGGACTTAATTGGGTCACAAACCACAAGAATAATATACAACTGGCTAAGGGGCTATGTGATAAATAATCAGGAGAGAATCTATTCATGCACTAGTTTGATACAGCTAAACTCTTTACAGTACACAAAACCCATTAATAATGTAGTGTAGAGACCAAAATGTGAAGAGAGAGAGAGAATACATTACTGATTTGTGTATTAATTCAAGTTCAGGCATCTAACTTGTGTTACAGCACGGCTGTCAAAAGGCGGTAATGAGTAAATTATAAAACGGGTTTGTTTCTTTCCACGTTATTCTATAAATGAACACCGATGGGTAGTGAAGCAATGGTTTTGCTGTCCAACTTCAGAGGCTGCTGTGGCGGGGGTCTAGTTCTGCATCTGCTCGAAGAACTTGTAGGTTGGGTTTTCATAGCCGTTCTGCTGCATCTTGGATAGGTGGCGCTCCTCTGGGGTCACAGCGGCGTCCACCTGAAAAGCAAGGAAGAGAACTGAGTAAAAAAAAAAAAATTCTTTAAGAGTGCACATGTAGATGCAGTAAAAAGGTAAAGAGGATATAGGACTCTTCTTTGCCTGTGGAGCACACAGGATTTTCTCCTCTTTCTCTTGGACATCTGGGAACAGAAGGCCTTTTGCCCACCAGTTGCAAAGATGCTCCATCCGGCCACCAGGTGGCGCTGAAAACCATGCCGTGTGGGCTCAGGCTTGCCAAGAGCTCATTGGTGGCTTTTATTCCTCGACCCAACAGAAACTGGATCATTTCTTCTCTGTTGGCTTAATAAAGGGCAAACAGCCTGGATGCAAGCCTGTTTTACTTGCAAATGGTAGTAGGAGTATAGTGGAGAGAGAGATTCAGCAAAGTAGACTGTATCTTGGGCGACTCGATCTATGCAGAAAAATATGCAACTTCCTGGACTGCTGAATTTATTCCCATGCTCATTTTAATCTGTCCCTGTTTTCATCAGATTTTATGTGTCTTAAAATGTTAAAGAGAGGTCTGAGAATCATTTAGTTGAAATAATGTTATATGTATACCAAAGGGGTTATTATTTGGCATAGGAAAAGAAAAATATCTAGATTATATATATGTGTGTGTGTGTGTGTGTGTGTGTGTGTGTGTGTGTGAAGCTGAGCATAAGATACTATAGAAGTATGTTCAGCTAAAGGTTTAAAATATCCTCTCTGTTAATATGATGGTTTAGCTCTAAGGTCAGGCCAGTAATTATAAACTTCTTCCTCCCCATGTCAGGGTTACACGAAGCTATGTGGGGCATTTATTTTCTGCCAGTCTGGCAGGGTACTTAACCCTGTAATGTGGGTCAGTGGCTGTTCTTTTTTTACCTTTTTTTTTTTTTTTTGAGACAGAGTGTCACTCTCTTGCCTGGGCTAGAGTGGGCTGTTCTTATTTCTAATATATTTGTTATACCTCTCCCAGTGCATAGAAGAGAGGAGGTACTTTACTGAATGAATACAAGTTTAGTTTTTGTCTTTTAAAATTTCTCTTCTGCAAAACCATGGGAAGATGACAAGAATAAACACAAGTGTAATCAGAAGTGTGTTTTGCACAGAAAAGTTAAGCTGAAGATTTTCCTTCCAAAGGATATTTCCTATTCTGTGTACAATCTAATTGGGCTGTCCACATCATTTCTAGGAGAACACTGCAGGCCTGTTCTCCATTGCTGAGTGCTGCCAAGTGACATTTGGCCCCTTACACAGCCTTTTCCCCTGACACTGCCAATCTGGAAGGGTTCTGACCCCACACAGCGTTGACCCTGAACCCAGTGAAGGAAAAACACCAGTGAAGGAAAAACACCAGTGAGCACGTGGTGTCAGGACTGACACCAGGTCTAGGGGTGGAACTGGATATGCCACGAATAGACCACACGGCTAATGAGTAATCAGACTAAAAGATCTGTCAATGTATTAAATAATCAGCTTCCCCACGTTCACTCTGTACGACCCCACTTCACGGGTAGATTGACTCGTTTTAGCCTGGGCATGACGTAAAATTATGACCCTGGCCGATTTCAAGGCAGCTGGAATACGGAGATGTGCAGGCCCCTCATCCCTTGGGACAGAATGTTCCCTCCATTACGTGCCCCGATTCTTAAGTTCCCATTCGTGGATGAGACGGCATGCCGCTGCGAAGCCTTTCCATCTGCCACCTTGTCAGGGCTGCCTGCGTCCTCCTGCAGCCACCTCCTCAGGCTGTTCCTAAGACAGGCCTGGGCATTTCCTCTTAGAACAACGCCACCAACAAGCTCTAACCAAGGCCAGTACTCAGAGGACACTGCTCAAACGGAGGCTCAGCATCACTGCCCTTATGGGAGTAATTCACAGATGTTTTCCCCATCCCTTCCTCTTTCCTTTGATCTGCACGGTTGTCAACAAATGAGGTCACCTGGCTTTAATCGGGGGTTGTGTAATTAGTTAGCCACAGGCTTGGGAGTTGAAACACCGTCATTAAAGATTAGCACCAATGATGAGAGATTTCATTCACTCTCCACATCCTCTCGCCAGGAAACAGCCTGTCTGCAGCAGCATGCCATTTGAACGTGGGCATCTTTTTGCTCCGTACCACTTCGTAAGCGAGATTTCAAAGAACGCTGGGGTTAAAAAATAAAATTATCTCGCTCAGGAGATCAAGCACAAACTGAGTGTAGAAAAAAAACATAATGCTGCCTGTTAGTTGGAATATTATGCTTTTGTCTCCTCCAGGAGGCACCTCGACCTCCATACGGGCTGTCAACAGTCATCTGCATTCATTAAGGGCAGGGGAACACCTGGCAATTTGATAGCTTTTTTTTTTTCTCCTTTTCAAACTCCAAAGTCCAACACTTAAGAGAGCCCTGCCACAGGTGCGAGGCTCGGAGGCTGGTGTGCACTCCAGGCTTCTAACTTTCCCGTTTTTTTCTTAGCCTCTGTTCTACTTGTGAATCCTCAGTACCGTTTGCCTTTGACGGGGAAGCTACACTGTGCCATTCCTGCCATGGGGCTGTGTGGCCTCAGACCACGGGGCTTGGGGGCTGTAGGAGAAGGGATTATCTTTGCAAACTCCTTGGCGCCCAAGGAGTTTGGATTTGGTCTTTTAATCTCCAACCCCCTGAAAGTTAGAAGTGAAAAACTGAGTACTCCTGTCCATGGATAAAGCTTTCACTCAAGGAAGAGCACCAGGTAAGGGCAACCTTCCTCTGCAGCAGGCTCATCGATGTCCTTCTCACGGCTAGGCTACCGCAGTGACATGTTCGCCACCATGCAAACGAAGGCCAGCCCCGGGCAGACCCGGGCTCTGCATGAGCACTGAGATACCGTTTCCTGTAAGGCAGAGTTAGGGGAGGCTGCAGCCAGCGGTGCTTGTTCTGGAAGGAAATGATAAAGCGACGAAGTCAGGGACAGAATCTCTATCCTCCCACCAGGCAGGAACATCTGTCATTTGCTGAGATGGAAACACACGCATACCACCTCTAAATAGTCTCTCCCTGACTGCGCGGATCAGACAGCAGCAGTAACTGACCTGAGGTCCTTGTTTAGCTCTCGGTGCAGGGCACTGTGTCTTCCTGAGAGACCCAAGGTCCCCTGCACTGCACTGCAGCTGCCACTGGCATCTGCAGACGACACCCTGGAAAGAGCTGAGCCCAAACAGCCAGATCCGCCTTGTCCTAAAGTTCCTGTGAGTAGAACTTCTGAAAACTCTTGGCCTTATGCACTCCACCCCTCTCTGCCTACTCCTTTCTCCCTGAACTCGATTCTTTGGCATCATTTAGTCCTTCACTATGTCCAGAGGAATTTATAGCTCAACTATCAGATCTCAGAGATAAAATTCTATCTGGGTGCCCTTAGTTTCTAGGTCTCGCCCATTATATCACCTCTGGCGTATTTACTTGGAGGAGGAACATTTAAATGTTTATGTCTAGTAACCAGCAGGATAATGTACAGACAGATGTCCCTTTTTATGTGACACTGAGGCCAAACCACAGAACCCTGGACCCCAAGATGCTCCACTTTGGGTCATGCAGGTGGACCAGATAAGCAAAGACAGATCAGATAACCAAAGCACGTTTGCATATTAGGTAATAAAATTGCCTCATGATGCATTTCTCAGAATGCATTGCCACCAATGAGTGATGCCCCACTGTACCAGGCTCATTTTCATTTCTACATTTTATTCTTCTTCTAGGGTTCCTATCTCTGTGATCTTCTGCAGGAAACTTTTGCTATAAAAATGAGAGATTTCCTGGAGACTAATGCTTCCATCATGACTTCTTCATACACTGATGAGATTCCGTCCTGAGCGATTGAGGCCAGTCCAACTGGAAATATTCATTTACTCATTTTTGTTGTTAGTAACGTGAAGTTACTCATTTCTGAAGAAGGTTAACCAGAGCTGGAGAGGAAGGTATCTCCATGCACTTTGAGTGTGAGAGGGTAGGCAGAGGATGTTTCAAGGCAGGCAAAAGTTGTTTGCCGAAGGATCCTTTCCATTCAGTGCAGACTAGGACGTGGAGAGAAATGATGCTCTCAGACACTACAGCGCTCTCTCCTGCCACAGAACATGCTGGGGCTGGGACACAGCTCCTGGTGTCCACATTCTACCACCCCAGCTAGATTGTACCCTTTTGAAGACAGGAAAGGGGAACAGCACCTTACATGAAATTCTATTTGAACACTGCTGCGCAGGCTTGACATGGAACTGAACAAACGGTGGCTTACAGAATGGACAGACACAAAGACCTTGAAAAGAAAAGGGGACTGTTTCCAGGCTCTTGACAACATCCTTCTTTAAGGAAGAAGGAGGTGAGATGAAATAAACAAAATGAAACACAAAACAAGGTGGGGCACTCAGTCTAGAAAGGTCTCTAGGTGCTCTCCAGTGGACAGCAAAATGCGTGTCTATAAAAAGAGCCGAACCACTGTCCTTTTCCCAAATTTTGCCCGTGCCAATGATAACTCCTGGCTTAAAAATTAATTTTATTTTTTCAGAATCTGGGTCAAAGCATCACTTTCTTCTCCTCTGACATTCCAAGTCCAAAGAGACATTTCTTGGTAACTGACCAAAAAGAAACATTTAACTCAAGCAACTGGAAGAACACTTAAAAGGCAACTAGTTATCAGGGAGACAAGAGATACCATTTTCTACTCCCTGAGGTTTGCTCAGAGACCTAAAAGAAGGAGGGTTAATACTACACGTCCGTCATCCTCAAACCGAGTGTACATCTCATTTAGTTGCAGAAATTTTCAACACTCAGATTCCTATTTGGGACTCCAATTTGGGACTTCTGTTTCCCTAAGTCCGGGGTAGGACCTGAGGATGTGTCCCTTTAGAACAGTACCTGGCAAGTCTCACATACAGCCAGGGGATTCCCTGGTAGAGGTCTTGCTTTTCTGTTACATCACTGGGCTCTGTTATGGGCTGAATTGTGCCTCCCTCAAATTCCAACATTGAAGCCCTAACCTGTCAGTACCCCAGAATGTGACTGTGTTTGGAGATAGGGTCAAACAGGTAATTATGGTTAAATGAGGTCATCAGGGTGCATCCTAATCCAATATGACTAGAGTCCCTATAAGGAGAAACTAGGACATGGTAAAACACAGAGGGAAGGCCACGTGCACACAGTACTCTGCAAGCTACAGGGAGAGGCCTCAGAGGAAACCAAGCCCGCTGACACCCTGATCTCCAACTTCTAGCCTCTAGAACTGCGAGGGAATAAATTTCTGTTGCATAATCCACCCAGTCTGTAGTTCTATGTTATGAAAGCCCTAGATGGGCTCCTTGGCCTTTGGCATCAAGCACAGGCACTTTAACTGATAGAAATTCTGCAGACAGGCAGCTGCTTCGTGGGCAGATTCATCAGTTCAAGGCCATTAATAGATACAATTATATTAAAGAAATTAAAAGGGGCTTTTAAGTCACTCAAGTATGAAAACCTTTTTATTTGCCCAAACATGGAATTAAACTGACATTAATGAAAATGAAAATACATCTTACACTGTTTTAAGGGGCACAAGTTTAGTGTGCTACCACAAAAAAAAGCAATACTCCAAACTTGATGATGTGCTCATTGTTTTTTTTGTATTTGCTCACACTCTATAGTTTGTGAACCACTCAGCTCAGTTCTTTTCCATCCTGCTACCTGTTGTTTCCTGGGTATTATTTATCACACTGCTCTTTAGCATATACACACCAGTAGGCAAATAAGACTCAAAACCAATTTCCATCAGCAGCTCCTGTAATCAAATAGTCTATGGACATTTAAGTGCTAAATAAAATGAGATTCCTGGCTTTGCCACAAATTTATTTAAATTATTTCTGCCCTGGAAATATCTGGACTTTTCTCTGATAGAAAAAGCAATGGGTAGTGTGTGGAGAAATGTGAACTCTGACCTTGACCCTACTTAGTTTGACATTGGGCAAACACTTCTGTTTTGGCCTCAGTCTCCCCAGGTACAAAATGAGAAGATCAATTTGATCGATCATTGAGATCTCTTTCAGTTCTCATAGTTCTATAACTCTCAAAAATGTATCAATTCACACTCTCAGTTAAAGACAGTTTCCTAATAAGTTGCATGTACTGTGAGATTTTTATTTTCTCCCCACAAAACAGCATTTTAAAGGCATAAAAAGAACTTATTTGTAAATTTCCTTCCTCCTAACACCTTGAAACTAATATATTTCAGGTGGAAGTTCAGGATAAGAGGTTGAAGAACATATTAAACAACAATCATGCATGTTTTGCTGAGCTGTTTGGTACAATGTGATTTCTTGACTTGAGTTTGTACTGAAAATCAGTATCGTTTACTACTACCTGGTTTTATTACTATCTGATGCATGACTCTAAGTGACTGTGCCTACTACCTGGTTTTACTGAGAGGCCAGACTATTTAAGGCAAAAGAAATCCAGGAATAAATGTGTTTAGGTTTTTTTGGGAAAAAAATAACCTTCTACTTCTGTTTTTTTATTCCTAACTTCTGATACTGTTTTTATTGCTTTTTAAAAAAGTGTTTGTAAGGGTCATCATAATTTTTTATGGCATGCATTAACATTTATATTCTTTTCATAACTTCAATACAAATTGTAAGTTAGGATAACGACACACAATCTCAATGTCTTGATCATAACATTCACAGTAAATCAGAATGAATGAAAACCAAAGCAAGGAAAGAACAACTGTAACTCGAACATCATGGAGAAATCATTTTTTTTTTTCCCAAAGAAGAAATACGTAGATAATTCTGAGCCTTATGCTAAGCATAATTTTCCTCGCAGTTAGTCTTCCTTTAATTCCCACTTGCAAACATGTAGCCAAGTTTACCTACCTCCACCACCCCATGATGGATGGACGTGTACTGTTTCTTCTTCAGCATCACCAAGGTGATGACAATCACTGTTGCTATGACAACGCCGCCCACCATGAGTCCAATGATTGCACCTTTGTTTGAGCCTACATCTTCTGCAAAGAACACCTTGAAAACAAATCAAGAAAAAGGGCTGTCACTGCAGGAGACATCTGGATGAGGTATGTGAAAAGTTTCAGAATATTCTCTGCCCTAATTCAATCTTTCGCTGTAAATTTGAGTTGGTTGGTCATGTATTTGGTGCGTGCTTGAAAAAAAAAAAATCACATTTTTCTACTTCTTAAGAATGACAATCACCGTCTACAGAATGATGTATAACACCTGGCTTCCCCAGTTAGAAGAAGTCTACTTTCCCCTCACATGTCTGCAGAAACCTGAAACCCTTTGACAGGTGGAACATTCCCCAGTTAGAAGAAGTCTACTTTCCCCAAACAGAAGTCTGCAGAAACCTGAAACCCTTTGACAGGTGGAACATTTGGTGAGCAGTGTGAAGGTAGCTCTTGGATATATCAAATGCTAGGAAGGCACGGATCATGGTGATGAAAGGAGGTCAGCATTTTCCCAGTCATGGCAGGTTTAAAACTGGGAGACCTGCTACATGACTCTAAGTCACTGTGCCTTAAGTGCTTTTCAAACCTGCAGATGTCCTAATTTCCATGGAGGGACATTTTTGACACATTGGAATAAGCATTCTGAAGCAAAGGAGTTAAACAAAAGAAGAAAGACCTCCTGTTATCTACTTCTAGCTACAGTAATTCAGTAGAACTCTAATTAACCTTGAGCAGCATAATGCTTTTTAAAGCATAATATTATTTCAAAGGGAAGTACAGGCAACTAGAATTTTAAGTCATTCTTAACTCATGCTTTCTTACTACTGTGTCCAGAAGCCAAAATTTAAAATGTTGCTTTATTCTAGCTGTTTATTTGACTTAAACAAAAAAAGAATTTGGAGAACACCGTAAAGAAGGAATGTATTCAGTATGCTATATTTATGGCACTACATTCCTTCATAACTGTTTATAAAACAGTACGTGCTCACTTCAAGTCTATATCACATTTTGGTAATTCTCATAATATTTCAAGCTTTATTATTACATCTGTTACGGTGATCCATGATCAAAGATCTCTGATGTGATCATTTTAATTGTTTTGTGGTGCCATGAAACACACCCATATAAAACAGTGAACTTAATCGATACATGTTGTGCGAGTTGTGGAGTGACTGCTCCACCAACCAGCTGCTCCTGTCTCTCTCCCTCTCCTCCCGATTCACTGAGACACAAAAATATTCAAATTAGGCCAGTTAATAACTCGACAATGGCTTCTGGTGTTCAAGTGAAAGGAAGAAAGTTGCATGCCTCTCACTTTATATCAAAAGCTGCAGATGTGGTGGAAATAGCAAGAGGACTAAAATTAGATATGGAGCCTGAAGATGGGACTGAACTGCTACAACCTCATGGTAAAATCTGAATGGATGAGGAGCTGCTTGGACAGGTGAGGAAAGAAAGTGGTTTCTTTAGATGGAATCTACTTCTGGTGAAGATACTGTGAATACTGTGGAGATGATCACAAAGGATTTAGAATGTATCATAAACTCAGTTGCTGAAGCAGTGGCTGGGTTTGAAAGGATTGACTCGAGTATTCAAAGAAGTTCTACTGTGGGTAAAATGCCATCAAACAGCCACATATGCTATAGAGAAATCTTTCATGAAAGGAGAAGTCAATCAATGAAGCAAACTTCATCGCTGTCTTACTTCCAAAAATTGCCACAGTCACCCCAATCCCAGTCAGTCAGCAGCCAACATCAAGGCAAGACCCTCCGCAGGCAAAGAGAATATGACTCATTCAAGGCTCAGGTAATCGTTAGAATTTTTTAACAATAAAGTATTTTTAAATTAAGGTATATACATTGCTATTTGAGACATAATGCTACTGTACACTTAATATTGACTGTTGTATAAATATAACTTTTATATATACTGGCAAATAAAAAATTTGTGCAACTTGCTTTACTGTGATATTCACTTTATCGTGGTGTCTTGTCATCTCTGAGGTATGCCTGTGGCTTCCTAAATAATTCTTTCACTATAGCCTCGAGATAGTAAAATGACCAATTCTCATAGCTAAAACTAACATCCTAGCAGTCCAAAAAAGCAATATAAGATATAGCAAACAAAGCAAATTTCTAAATGGGCATTATTCATGGTATATCCGCAAGAAAATTAGGAACTGTTCATAATTATTCCCCTTACTAAACAAATATGCTAGCTCAACATTTTTATAAAAAGCAAATCATTATTTAGCTAATGATACTAGGGTGAGATAATCAGGAATAAATGCAAGTCCGGACATATGCCTGTGTCTTTAAGAAAATACTGTAATTTTGTAATATTCATCGCACTAATGATAGTACATTATCTTATCAACTAGTTCAGTAGAGGGAGCTAATTCTCCTAATTGCTGTTGCTCCCATTAGTCACTGTCACATTATGGGAGTTAGTGCAATTGTGGAGATGGGTGTATATGACACAGGCACCAGAAATGCAAGTCTGCACATTAATCTCCAGCTTTCTACCCTACCCCACCAACTCCCAACTCTTCAGCAGTTCCTCCAGGGTTTTAAAAACTCTTCAGCACTAACCCAATCAAAGGTGCTCCTGATTTTATAATAATTGAAACTGGATTATCTTGCCAATGAAAAACCATGCTTCAAAAAGCTGAATGTCTTTTTTACAAAAACCCCATAGGAGTTAAAAATGCAAATCCAAATCCCAAGTCAGTTTTTAATTTGCTTCAATTATTTAGAGTGAAGTGAGGCATCAATAATATTTTTAAGGCATTTCTTTTGGATATTAATACTAGGATTTATTGACTTTTATTTATGAACCTTGGAAAGATATTTTCTGCTTGAAACACACACACAAACAAAAAAACAAAAGAAGTGAGAGTACTTCTCAAATATTATTGCTGTAAGAATTTACTACCAAATGTGAGATAAAACTGTCTTCTTTATTCATTTAACCCCCTGACTGCGTTTACTGATAAGATGCAAGGAACCCTATCATGATCCGAGATTTGATTTATCTGAATTTCTAAGCTTTTTTTGGTAAATGATTTTACATAACTACTGGAGCTGCCTGCAAAGAAGATGGTTGCTTTTTGACTTATTCCAATTCTGACACTGGGCAGAAAAAAAGTGATTTCATCTGAAAAGTAAGCTGCTGTCTTCCTTGCCCAAACTTTTTGATTAATAATACTACTGGGAATATCACAGGGTCCTGTTCACCCCATGATTGTATTTATCCTTGCAAGGGAACTTAAATCATGTCAGGTGGGGGAGGGAAGGGTGAAAGGGAGAGACGAACACACAAAGGGAGACAGTTACAGATGTGAACTTGATCAAATGGCTATAAAAATAGTGTTCCGTAAAACCAAGCCATGTTTGCATGTGTTTACTGGAGGCTCTGCTCCTTCAAATAAACCTATTATAAACCAATTTCCCTACAAAATAGAGTGGAAGTTAAAGTGGCTGCTGTATTGAAATGAATTCCACTTTAAATCCTGCCTGGCTTAGCTGACTTGTAGTCACAAAGATCTATATACAGAGCCTCTTTTCATTTTCTTTATGTTTTTATGGTAATTCTATAGGCAAGCATTTTATTTTTGTTTTCATCTTTTCCATAGTTTGATTTCTGGCACAGGCTGAACCAAGAGTTAATAGGTCATTTGACAAGGCAAACTGAGTAGCCGGAAGAGGCAAATTATTTTTACGTACCAATTTTTGATGATGAACTTCATATCCTGAATCATGCCGGAACTCTGCATCCATCTTCACTTCAGAGATTTCCTCCGTCTTGATGTTTGTCAACCCAGAACCTGCAATATACCGTAATCAAAGTATGCAGGACAAACAATTAGTTTTACCTATGAACAGTAATATCATGAGACAAAAGGCTACCAAAAAATTCTTTCTAGGCCTGAAGGGTGAAGAAAATTGATTAATGACTTTCTTCAGGAAAAATGACACCCTGTATTTAAATCCTAAATCACTACCTATTTTTGAACAAAAAAAAATTTAAGATCAAAGAAAACTAAACTTAAGGCTTCTACTGCCTTTAAATACAAGGTATAATTTTTGAAAAGGGGAAAAGCAGAAGTTAAATGCTGGTTTGGAGGCTGGCAAAAATTTATTCCTAGAATATGGTGCTATTGTTTAGCCTATTATGTGTCTTTTTCCATGTGCACTCATTACTTCAGAAAAAATAATAAAAGGCTTTAAAAATGAGCATTAATTACCTGGTAGAACAAAACTGCTACTTTGGGGCTTGGCTCCAATTACAAATAAATTATGTTCATGTACCTATGCAGTGAAGCATTGTAAAAATTATATAATTTATTTAGTTAAGTGTTCTAGTTATAGATACAGATTATAATTGGCTCATCTGCTGAATAAAGGGCTTGTAGTACATAATATTTAAAATGCTTTTTGGGGACTAACAGAAATTATAACCTACTAATTCTTCCTTCTCTATGAATTGCTGTATGATTCTTCATATTAATTGTTATAATGAATTTCATTAACCAAATAATAATCTGAAGCTTAAAAACAAAATGCAAAGTCATTTTAAACACAAAAATGAAAGTAAAAAGTACAAATTTCAGTTTCCATGCTGTAGCATTTAATTATCAAAAATCAGAATTTTAGGATAAGAAGGGCTTTTATAATCATCTCCTGTACTGTGTTCCCACCCAGGGGGAGATTCTCAGCTCCTGCTTGAACACAGAAGAATATATCAGATTGCCTCCATTTTCAGGTAGATTTGCCTATTAGAACGACCTTTTTTCTATTAAGCCAACATCAGTGTTCCTGTAACTTCCACCATTTGATCCTAGTTCAACTCAGAGCAAGCCTCACCTTCCCTTTCACATTATAACCTTAAACAGGTAGCAGACACCTAAGGAGACGAAACATGTTTCTGTGGATTCCTATCTTTCTTGGGCTACACATCCCCAGTTCCTTCAGCTCCTATGGGAACTAATTTCTTGCTCTTGGCCTAATCATTCTTTCAATCTTGTCTACAAGATGCTGTGAAACCTGTCATACAACTTGCTGACACTGAAATGCACAATGTCCTCAGCACATGATGTGCCAGTCTAATAGGAGAGTCTGCACAAAGAGAAGGTGAGGAAAATTTGACAAAACTTAGGAAATCCACACTGGCTGTGACATAGCTCAGTTTCCTTGTCCAACTGTTTAAAATGCTTCCATTTAATCACCTATCTGAAAACAGACCCATGATCAATGCCAATGTACACCTGGCTTCAACATTGTGAAGTTATCATCTCTCCCTTCTGCTTTTTGGAACTATATTTTCCTATCCTTACCTTCCTAGCTCTTCTCCTTTTCTCCAGAGTTCCACAAAAACAGAGACTCTGTTTCACCTTCCAGTTCTCTTAGCTTGCAATTTGTCTGAGTCATAAGGACTTGGACTGGGTAGAGATGTGGTGGTTTTAAAACATATCCCCAAACTTGTTGATGCTCTTCCCTTCAAGAGGGAGAAATTAATTCCCCCTCCCCTTGGGTATGGCCTGGAAGTAGTGACTTGCTTCTATGAACAGAAGATGGGAGAAGTGATGGCGTATGCCTTCTGAGACTAAGTTATAAAAGACATTGAGGTTTCCTTCCTGTTCTCTCTCTTGGACCATGTGGTGTGTGGGAAGCCAGCTGCCATGTTGTGGGGCTACACAGCAGACTTACATGGAGTCGGACAGTCAGGTACTGAGGTCTCCTGTGAATAGGCATGTGACTGAGTCATCTTGGAAACAGACTCACCCGCCCCAATAGAACCTTCAGATGACTGCAGCTCGGGCAATCTCTTGATTGCAACCTCATGTAAGACCCTGCACCAGAACTACCCAGCTAAACCACACCCCAAATCCTGACCTATAAACACGGTAAGAAACTAATGCTTGCTGTTTTAAGCTGCTGATTTCTGGGGTTATTTGTTATACAGCAATAGATAACTAACATAAGGGGTAGTACTTTCTTTTTTCACATTGCTCTATCTTGGGCTTTAATTTCCTTTTATCACAAGTTCAAATATAGAAAAAAAAAAGACACTATCAAAGTAGGACAGTTTCCCTTTCTTTCTGATCTCTTTAACTCTGGTCCTCTCACTGACCTAATGCCCATCCCCAGCCCCCTTTCCCACTGTGAGACCTGCAAAGCTCTCTGTTCTTATTTATTTTCAAGCTCTCTGTTCTTATTTTCTTACTTTAAAATTATTAACATTTTTCATAAGTTTCAATGCATTCTATCCTATAACCTTCCTGACCTTTATTTTTATAGGGCAGTGATGCTAACATTCTTTTAATTCTCATTGGTTGTATATTTTTATCTTTCTATAAGCTCTTTAAAATCTGAGATCCTTATATAAACACATATTTCTATAGCTCACCCTTTTTCTATCATTGGGATCTAGCAATGTAACAGTTGAAACTGTATTTCTGACATTTTTAAGAAAACTCTCTTGAATAGTCTCCCCTTTTAGATTTGGGAGGGGTCAAATAATTACACTAAAAAATAAATAAAGAATGAGCTCTCCACTCAAAATTTTATAAGCCCACACTATTTTTGAAAGGATACTGACAATACTTTTGGTAGTCAAAAAATCCCCCAAAACCAACCAAACAAAGAAAAATCAGGCTGGGCGTGGTGGCTCATGCCTGTAATCCTAGCACTTTGGGAGGCCAAGGTGGGAGAACTGCTTGAGACCAGGAGTTCTGTGAGACCCTGTATCTACAAAAAGTAGAAAAATTAGCCGGGTGTGGTGGCTAGTTGCAACTACCACATACTGGGTGTGTGTGCCACCATACCCAGTAGTTGCAGCTACTCGGGAGGACGAGGCAGGAGGATTGCTTGAGCCCAGTAGATTGAGGACACAGTGAGTTAAGATGATGCCACTGTACTCTAGCTTGGGCAATGGAATGAGACCTTGTCTTCAAAAAAAAAAAAAAAATCCAAATTCATAGAATAAGTCTGCATGACAACAAATAATGAATGCTTATAGCTTAATAGTTTGAGAGGCCCTCAGCAGAAAGAGCTCTTGCTAGTTCATTTCTATTTAGCATAGACAGTCATTTAGTAAAGATATTTTATAATTACTCAAATCTCACTAAAAGAAAAAAATTAGTAAGCCCAAAGATAGGGAAATATCACCAATAAGCCGATATTGCATGTAATGAAATGTGATGGGTATGGGTAGTTTTAAATAAATGGCAGGGGGGTTAGTTTATAGGCTTACAAGAGGCCTTTGCTGAGTTGTGCTGACTTCATCCTAAGCCCTGCTGACTCCAGCTCTCTCTTAGTCATGAAGAGTGGGGAGAACCTGTCATGCATTTGGGGGCTAAGGGCGGTATGTTCTTCATGACACCTCTTACTTGGCTTGGGGTCAAGGGGCTGGTTTTCCTTTACTTGAACTGGAGAAGGGCAATAATACAGTATAATGGGAAGGGTAGCTTTCCACTCCATGTGAAGAGCCTACTAATGTATTTTTCTTTTTTATTCTGGTCAGATTGTATAATTATTCCTTAAGAGTCTATTTTTCTTTGGAAATAAGCCAGGAGGAATAGCTGTAATGGATGTTATGCCCAGAAATCATCCCTGTTAATACCGTCATCCCTACTTAACATTACATTCTAGAAATTAAAATCTTCTGGTTTTTCAGATATGGGAAGTCATGGAGAAGTCATTTTCCTCAGTCATGATTACAAAGCCCTGGGTAGGGGCAAACAAAACCAAAACCCTTTCTCTACTTGTTTCTGAGTGACAACAGTGATTACTCAAAAACAATGCCACTACTTGAATGACATATGACAACCCAGGAGGGCTTTCTAAGTTTGCAAAGTCAAAGATATAATTCTGCATGTTAGAGTCAAGTGTGTGGTCTCTAAAATGTGACGATAAAGAACCCAAACTGTGCTACAAAACATGGGGGGGGGGGGAAGATATTAGTCCAAGTGCTTTATAGGCTCACTGCAAGCACAAAAATATAGAGCACATGAATGTCTTAATACATATGCAGCAAATATCGCTATTCACAACCCTTCATACCTTAACTAGAATCTTCCTCACTTCCTATCTGAGTATTCTTTCTCATCTGTGGCTATCGTATTGTGCAACCCAAGCCTTTTATAGTGTAAGAAAGGAAGCTTGGCCTAGGCTGCCCTCTCATCTATATACAATTGTTCCCTTGTTTTCTGTCAATCCAGGTGCCTCAAATCTTTCACAGCCTCTCTGGAAGCCCATCTCCAGCAAGTGCCCTGGTTGTGCTCCATTTGCTCAAATCACAGAACATTCCTGTCGGCACTTATATTGCTTTGTATTTCCTTGTCTTCGAAATTCCATCTCATCTTTCCAAATATGCAAAGTGTTCCTTCTATTATACTTCAAGCTCCTGAGGGCAGGGAGCTTCCCATTTAATTTCTTTTGACCCTCCACAGAATTTAGTGCACTGATCTTTGTGAAATATCAAAAGTAATTAATGTTGTTATTGTTATAAGAAAGATTTTGCATGACTTTCTCCCTCCCACCTGTATAATACCACTAACTATTCTCTAGTTCTTCCTTTAAAATAGATTATTTTTTTGGCTGGGCGCGGTGGCTCACGCCTGTAATCCTAGCTCTCTGGGAGGCCAATGTGGGCAGATAGTTTGAGCTCAGGAGTTCGAGACCAGCCTGAGCAAGAGCGAGACCCCGTCTCTACTATAAATAGAAAGAAATTAATTGGCCAACTAATATATAGAGAAAAAATTAGCCAGGCATGGTGGCACATGCCTGTAGTCCCAGCTACTTGGGAGGCTGAGGCAGCAGGATTGCTTGAGCCCAGGAGTTTGAGGTTGCTGTGAGCTAGGCTGATGCCACGGCACTCACTCTAGCCTGGGCAATAAAGTGAGACTCTGTCTCAAAAAAATAAATAAATAAATAAATAAAATAAAATAGATTATTTTTGTTTGGCAATGTATGGAAATGTGCTTTTCATGTTAGATCAGGAAAAAAAAAATCAACTGGTGGTGTTACCCCTTCCTGGATATTTCAGAAGGAACACATAGGCCCAGCTTGCCAATGTGGGAACTTAATAAAATTGGTTGAGTGCTTCTAAATCACATTTTATACTTGGAGATGAAAAGCATGTCTTCTTTTAAAAATAAAGTGGGGAGCATCTTGAAAAAAAGTCCCAAGGCAAATAACCAACCTGAGTTGGTTTTGGTTGCAATTAGGACTGAACTAACCTAAGGCCATACCAGTTGGCTGAGCAGAATAGGAATGTCAACCGCTGGCTCCTTGAAATTCACTTACATGACACTGACAATAAGGAGGACATTAGGAGAATGGAAACTGTCCCTGACTCACTGTAATTTAAGTTCCCCAGAAAAGCCCTACAGACAGAGATGCATAAAATCAACAGAATCAGCTGTCAAGACGTGTCACTCCCCTGTCTCTGCTGCCACTGTTCATCACAGCATGAGGGCACGAAGATGCCACAAGGTAGACTCTGAGTCTTTACCAGTGACTGTGGCTGGAGGCAGACATGGCTGGGGCCTGCGTTGGCAGCGAGAGAGACGAGGTCTCCTTCCGGCCCCGCCGCCGACTGTCTCTGAATCAGGGAGCAAAGGCTGACCTCTGTGTGTTATTAATATCTTCAAAGAAGGTTAATTTCCTGTTCCTTGACTATTGCATGGGGACATTATGAGAATAAAGAAGAAAATAAATCTGGGAAGGTATGTGCTATTTAGGAGTAAGATCTTCCCAGAATATGATCTGTCAATTCGATAACTTCCCTCCTCTTCCTGATTCACTGAAAACATTGGCTACTATCAGTGGGGTGAGGCTGTGTAGGGAGTAGAGACCAGGTGTGGACGTGCTTCTGTTGTGCCTCAACATTATTCACAAGACTAAGTTGAACAGGCTAAATACAGAACAAAGGGTGAAAATGTGTTTCTTCTTAAGGCTTGGGAAACTGCGAAAAGGAAGTGTCTATTTCAGTGTTAATGGGATTTGTAAGTAATATAAAAAATAAAGGGCTTATGTGCAAAATTATGCATATACATCTGTTGTGTTACTTTAGCCACTCATTGAGAATCAGTATATACAACCCACAAAAGAGAGAAAAAGTAAGTATTTCTGGCTCTGGAGATACACCAAATCCGGTATTTTCAGGAAATCATGTCTACTTCAGTAACTGATTGAAGTTTGAGCCCAGCTTAGTTAGAAAGGGCCCCATCTGGACACCAAACAAGAAG
Organism: Mirza zaza; assembly: GCA_008750895.1. Taxonomy (NCBI): domain Eukaryota; kingdom Metazoa; phylum Chordata; class Mammalia; order Primates; family Cheirogaleidae; genus Mirza; species Mirza zaza. The sequence goes on along the minus strand of VSMD01025786.1, from coordinate 8,876 downwards.
AAAGGGAAGAAGAGATGTTCCCAGCAGTAACCAAGTCACCGCCAGATAGTCTGCATCTGTCTGGGTTCCGTTTTTGAGGACAGGCTCTATATAATCTTCTCCACTAAAAAAAAAAAAGAAAAAATCCCACTAAAGTTGGAAGGGCTCTCTTTTAGGTTTCCTAGGAAAGCTCAGAAACAAAAAAATAGGTCACTTCATTAGCAACTTGGGAGATGAAGTGTAAGGAAAGGCAAAGAACAATTTTAAAAAGTTTGGTTTCTAGGGTCACTTCGAATTCTATTCTGCCGTCTGTACAACTGAGATAGGCTCATGATGAAGAAAGGAGGCGACATCTGCTCAAGCTCAAGCGCAAGATGCCGAGACGTCGGGCGTGTCTGGTACCTGGTCGAGTGGTCAGTCCTCGGTCGGCAGCAGGGCGGGCATCAACAGGCTCGACTGGGCACAGGAAGCGAGAGACACAGAAAAGCAAACGAGACAAATCAAGATGGTTAAGTCGTGGCCCCTGAGCACAGAGCAGGGAAAAAGCATGTGCAATAAACAAGTTACAAAAAAGAAGCAGCTGGAAAAGAACCGCTGAGTTAATCCCAAGCATCACGGACCGGGAGGGGCACCACTTCAAAAGGCTTATCGTTATTGATGTGCCAATCCCGAGCCTTAGTTTTCTAATAAAAGCATTCACCAGGGTACACAGCGACATCAAAGAAGAGTGGACACGGAGGGGGGATTTTCCTCTGAACTAGTTTAGAGATAGTTTCTTGGCTTTTGATTAGAAGTAAAATATATCATACCCTGCCCAGCGGAAAACCTTAAAGATACCTCCTTTTACCACTGTTCAATCTTATCTTATTTTACAGTTAATTAACTACAAAAGGACTCTGTTAAATTTCCGGGTGAAATGCAAATACGAATTTACCGGGAGAGCAAAGTCTCACCACATAATCTGCCATTTCGTGAATCAAATTTGTCCTTCGTTTGAGGGTAGAAGAGATAAACCACAGTCTTTCTCTTTTTTTTTTTTGTCAAAAAGCTGGTTTCTGTTTGATAGCTGAAATACAGCTGAAATGTGTGAAAGGAGGATATTTTGTTTTATGTTTGTCAGCACTCACAATTTTCCCTTTGTATGTGTTCCGGGTCCGACCCAAAGCAAGTGGCGTGGGCGGGACTGTATCCTTTACCACTGCTCACTGTCCCCTGCATTTCCAAAGTGCTTGTGATGCTCAGAAAGCATTTCCTTGCACTTAACGTACGTCTTTGAAGAAACCAGGCAGAGAGAAAGAAGCAAGACTTTGAAGATTAATAAATGGTGAAGGAACAAATGAAGTGGAGGGAGGAGGAAAAGCCCCTTCGGAGAGGCCCGGCACGTGTAAAAGGGGACAAAAAGCAAGCACAGGTGTTGATGGAGACCAGGTGCCCTCGGTGGGGTGGCTTTTGGCAACTTCAGTGAAACCACCCAGTGTACTAATGCACACAGGCCAGGCACTGGAAGGTGAGATTCAGGTCCAAATAGATTTTGGATGCCACGTATTGACAGGGACGGGGGCGGGGAAGTGGCAATAAGCCAAGTATTCAAAACGTAAGAAAGTATTTCTGGGAGGACACTTGCGAGACATAAAAGAGAAAAGTGGCTCGGTCCTTTCTCACGCACACTGGTGGTGTGGTGGAGAAGAACGGAGGGCAGAGGCATCTAAATCCAGCCCCAACATTCACAGCGTCCATGACCTTGGGCAGGTGGCCAGTTCTGAGGCTGTTTCCCCATATGGAAAACAGAAATAATAACATCTGGTATCTTCTAATTGTAGTGAGGAACAAATAACTTCTAAAGCCTGTTTCGGAAACTCTCATATACTATAAAACTGCACTTAGTAAGTCTCCCACTATTAGATATTCTGTAATGCTGAGTGCTGCGAGGGTTACTGCCCTCTAGGACACTAGTTTGTGCACTGGAAGAAGACATACTTCCTTCTGCAACTCACAAATACATTTCAACAATGAAGTTTTAGTTTCTCTATATTTCATCTTTTTTCCCATCTGCAACAGCCTGTAGTAAATAACTTTATTACTCCTCATAAAATGGAGTGAGTCGAAGGATTATTGTACTTTTTCAGACGTTCCCAGTGATGAGGACCCCACATGGTGCTTCAGTTGCAGGTAGGAACACCCCAAAACCACATGCACGAGGGCCAACAAGCACCTTGAAGTGGTGCTGATCACATATATCAACAGTTAAATCATTAGAAAATGTATTTTTGACTCAGGGGGAAGCAGATATTATATCTGTGGCTTAAATTCAGGCTGAAGAGCTGGTAGTCCCAGGGTCCACTGCTAATGCTACTACCACTTATTTTCTCTGTGATTTGGGGCAAATGACGTTGTTTTTGGACCTCAGTTTTATCACACGTAAACAGGGTTTTTCCAGGGTTCATAGGTACATACTTATGTAAGAGAAACTTACCATTAATAAAGCACTATACCATAATTACTGAGGGGAATATTGAAAAGCATCAGATGTGCAAAGAAGAAAGGCTAAGAGTCATTACCACAAAATAGTATCATTCGTTATCTCTGAGTGAGGAGATTATTACTATAAATTTCTCTGTCTTTTTTTAATGGGTACGTATTACTTGAGAACAGTAGTAAGACCCTTTCTATTTTTTAGGAAAATTAAACAATAATAGTTTCAGTGACTTAAAGAGTAGTCTGCTTTAACAGTTCGAAGCTGATTTAGCATGCATTAATGCTCAAATAGTTCTTGAGTTTGGGGAGCATATATCAAAAAAGGTTTTTTTCTTTTAAAGGCAATTATGACATTACTGCAAAAAAAAAAAAAAAAGAACACACATCGACAAGACAAAGTAGTGCGTTATTTCCCAATCCATTGCAAATACTTTCTAATTTTTCAAATGGACCTTTACTTACTGAACCCGAAAGTGACTTTATCAATATAGAGCATTCAAAACATTTTACACTGGCTTTTTAGTAAATTAAAAATAAGAAATAGATTATCTTAAAGAGTTAAAATAAAATTTAAGCACAAATTGTTATTCCCTTGCTCTCAGTAGCTTTGAAACAAATCCTTCCTTGTCAGAGGAGAAATAGAATGATCGGGACTCTGGGATTTTTGAGTTTGTTAGTTCTGATGTTCCTTGTAATAGACCCAAGCTAGTACTGCCTTGTACAATGTTTTCACCAGGCCTTAGGTAATAATAAACCACCAGGAAACCAGTTTTATATATAGATAAGAGAGGCCTAAAAAGGACTGGTTGTAGGTTTAATGAAAGACATTATTTAACCTTGATTTCACCATTTAAATTGGCTTCCTCATTGCCTCTTTATGGCTAATTAAAAATATACCAGAGGGCAGCTTCACTCTGTAAAATATACATACTGTCTCACTTTGTGATTCGTGAGAACAGTTCTATAACAATAGTTTCATTTGAGTTTTCCCATTTCTTTAGATTTTATCAATCTGAAAACCAAAGACCAAACATTCCTTAAGGCAAATTGTAGCTATTCAACAGCTATAACATTGGCAAACTGTGATATGCTTATTTTTTTCAATGTAAATTAAAAGAATGCCTGGGCATCAGACATTCCTGTGGACTTGACTGATTGTAATTGAGAAGATCAACAAATTTTTTGTAAGCATTTGAAGCTATGATGATAAGGACTGCAGGAACAATGAAAGGAAATCCTTTGAGAATTTTACATATTTTTAATAGTTCTATGTATGTGTAAATGTCTATAAAAAGAAGGACTAAGAAGGAACGAGTTTATGGAGAGGAGAGAAGAGGGATGACTTTAGGACTGTATCTCATTATGTGGCTTGTTATATTCATTATTTTAAGGATACATTATTTGGGCCATATGGTGATTCATCTTAAGACTGGCTGATAAAATCTCTCTAAGATGATCCTGGTTCCATTAAAAAAAAAAAAAAAAAGCTACCACTGGCCATTTACCATGTTCCAGGCACTTTGCTAAGAGCTTTTTCATTCCTTCTTATTTAATGTTCATACCATATCTTTGAGTTAAGAATTATTATCAACCTTACTTTATAGACCATCAGATAGCCAGAGAGGCTAAGTAACTTGCTCATAAGCACAAAGCAGAGCTGGAATTTAAACTCACATCCGTATCTTTTAGGAGTGTGGTGTAGTAACTTAATACCCTACAAGATGGTGGGAAAGGTGGAAGTGGTTTTGGCTGTCACTAAGACTTGGGTGGGAGTGAGGACCCCAAAAAGGCTTTTAGTGGAGGGGTACCAGCAATGTTAGATGCTGTGCACAGGGAAACCCCAGCAAATAAAACTGCCCTGCACCCTATGTGGTTTTCTAATTTCCCACTAGACACACAAGTGTTTTTGACAATGTGAACCCAGAACCTAATGAAATTTTATATATAAATGCAAAGCATTTTTGTAGTTCTTAATTTGGAAACTGACATCACTAATGCTTACACTGCTTGCAAACCTAGACCAAACCAGCCCCCTGTATCAGCCTGCCTCTGACTGCCACACCTATGTGGGGCCAGACACCTGACTATGACACTGTTGTCACTAGCTGTCGGGTCTGAGCTCTTACATGTTGAAACACATTTTATCAATTATGTCCATCATATTGATTTCCCCCAAAACGTTGCCAATTTTATTTACAAATTGGTCAGAGGAGGCTTTTTAAAATAGTTACAAAAAAAAATGTTGGGTCTGATAATGAAGAGAAACACTACTCAAGGCTCTGAGATCTTAAGCACTATTGCCTTCCAATATTGTTAGATAAGATTTTGCTTATTTAAACAAAATCTTTTTTTTTAACAAGAATATCAGCTCTTTTGATGAAGTCTAGGCAATGTAATTACTGCATCTTCACCAAGGATCCAGTGGTACAAAATCAAGGCCTTTGGCCAACTGGGCAAGATATCTTGGCCATACCCAAGGGCTTTAGAATGTGTGTGTGTGTGTGTGTGTGTGTGTGTATGTGTGTATATGCATAGACTGTTTCTCAGGGCTAATGCTACAGTGTGTGCTGTTTGGAAAAGAGCAAATCTAGTGTATACTCAATTTACAAAATAAGACTGGACATTTTCCCCAAAAAATTCTCATTAGAGGCTAAATGAAGATTTTAAATGGCCAAAATGTATCTAACTATAAAAAAGTGACACAACCAGCACTCTAGTAATAATACAGTTTAATAAGGATGTTACTTAGGTCTTTGATAACTAAATGTCCCTAACATTTTTTCCTCTATGTGAATAATAATTATTTTCATAAATGGTAAAGTTTTTATTATGTCATCAATAACACTGCTGTTTATATCTACTGGTATTACTATAAGGTGCTTTTTTTCAAATTAAGGAAACAATTTCTGGTGATTATTCCCACTGTGAAAATAGTCTATATAATGATTTTCTGCAATGATCCTTTTAAAAAGAGACTTGTCCAGTGCACATAAGGTCTAATATTGGATTTAGCTTTAGTCTGAGAAGTGCACTGATTGCATTTTATCAGGTATATGATGAATATAAACTATCAAAAATTGCTACTTTAAGAAAGAAAATCGCAGGTAAAATCCTGCTGTATTCTTGAAAAACATGTTATTAGTATCTAGAAATCAAGGTGTTTGTGCATTTGTAATTTTATACTTCTGAACCTGTAAAAATGGTAAAGCATACTAAAAGATGCTCTCTGTTAAACAGGTATTTCTGCTAAGAAATCCTTCAGAAAAAGTATGTCATCTATTGCACAAAATTTGTTTATTCAGAAAAATCTTACTTCTCTGAACTATCACAGAAAAAACATGTATAGCAATGTGCTCCTTAATTTTGACAGCTGCCTTAAATTTAAGTTTCTAAACATAAACTGTTTAAATATCAAGCAAAATTGCATTTATTTATACATGGTACTCTATCTTTGCCTTTCACATTTAATGTAATCTGAAATTTCATGTACAAATAAGCAGCAATGAAGACTATTTTGATGTCCCTCAAATGTCCATTTATGCAGGCCCTATCAAATCTTCTCTCTCTGCTGGTGAGCTGTAATTTCCTTGATTTCATAACCTATATCTGTTTTTTTCTGAAGCTGGCATTCTAGGTCACTATCTCATAAACATTAATTGAAGTTTGTGCTTTTATTCCAGAAGCAACAATATACCTATTAGTGAGAAAGCATTAAAAAAAAAATTCCCCCATAATACGCTAAAATAAAAAAAAATAGTAATAATAAATAAAAATTCCTACCAAAAATCACTACTAAAGAACTTAGTATCTTGGTGCCTCTATTTTCTCATTTGAAAAACAGTCATAAAAATAATATATAGCATATAGCATGTGCTCTTTATATATCTGCTCTTATTATTATATCACTTTATATTAAGGAAAGAATGGGAAAATAAAAATTAGAAAAATTTACTACTGCCACACATTTTCCATGTGTAGAATTGCCTTTTGCATAATATATTGTGGGTCATCCCCTCTGTATGGGACTGGCAACTCCAAGGGTGACACTCCTTAGAATGCAAACTTGGATTTCTGGGAAAGGAGAGGCCTTTTACTTGAATGTTCTGGGTAATCGATTTTTCCACCTATACAATGGGGCTGTTATCTTTTCCAAAAAATTTCAGTTTACTTGCTTTGTAGCATGAAAAATGGTAAAGAATAATTCACACAGATATAATAGTATTTTAATGGCCACATAGTAACTCCTCTTATTTCCTTTTTGAAGTAAAACTGAAATGAAATATTACTACAATCAGAGAAAAAAAATCACCGCGTGAGAACAGAAAATAGATCTCTCTTTCTCTCTCTGACGTGAGTATATGTAGTGCTACCAGAACAATCCTGCCCCCTCTGGGACTCTTACCTTCATTTTCTGTGTTGGCTGGCACAGAGTCGGCCCCAAAGGAATGCCACGGCTGGAGCTCGTCCAGGCTGAACTCGCCATTCACGGGAAGAAGCTCCACGGTGGTTTTCGTTTCAGTCAAAGATGGCATGAGGGCATCATTCCCGTAACTGATTCTTGGTTCACTAATCATGTTGGCCAAGACATCATCCGAGTAGTTTTGCTCTTTCTGAAGCAGCTCATCTAAACAAAACCAAACCGTCTCCTTAGTGAGTTCTAACAATCACAGCAGCAGCAGCTACCATTTACTGACTGTCAGAAATGACTTCAATTGCTTTTACATGCATGACCTTGCATCACTGATTTATCTGAAGTTCTGGTAGTCTAGTGAAAATCCTCAAATCACACATTTGATCACCGAAATGCATTTTTTTTTTTTTTTGAGACAGAGTCTTACTCTGTTGCCCGGGCTAGAGTGCCGTGGCGTCAGCCTAGCTCACAGCAACCTCAAACTCCTGGGCTTAAGTGATCCTTCTGCCTCAGCCTCCCAAGTAGCTGGGACTACAGGCATGAGCCACCATGCCCTGATAATTTTTTTCTATACATTTTTTAGTTGTCCAGCTAATGTATTTCTATTTTTTTTTAGTAGAGATGGGGTGTCACATTTGCTCTGTCTGGTCTTGAACTCCTGAGCTCAAACTATCTGCCCACCTCGGCCTCCTAGAGTGATAGGATTACAGGTGTGAGCCACTACACCCTGCCCTGAAATGCATTTTTACTGGAAAAAAAGAGCTTATTAGAATATAACCTTGTATTAAGTGCAATTATTGTTTTAAAAAATGACCGAAGGTATCAAGATTTGTGAATCTCCTATGATGTTACTCAAGATTTACCAGGTTTTTCTTTGTGTTATATATTGTTATAAATTAGAGATCCATAGAGAGCATTTGTACTATTAATGACAATATCAGATTAACCAGAATATCTCATTTTCCAATCATACCCGTGTCAAGAGTTTATTATACTGTATAACATTTCAGACACATCACTGGTTAGTATTATTGCTGGAGAAAATGAAGAAAATAAAATCAAGATTTAAATTTGATTTATAACATTTTACTATCATCCTTCAAATTCTCTGTTAAATTGGCAAAAAAATTATCTGAAAAATTTACACTCTGTTCAAATATACCTATTAAAACAATCTGATCGAATAGCATTAATACATGCGATTAATAACTTTCCATGAAGTCAGTTTTACTCTGAGAGATTTTAAATGATGGAATCCCAGGCAAATCAGTCCTTTTAAAGTCTAATTTGAGTTATAATATATCCCTATTAGCTGTGGCACCATTCTAAAATTCAATATTTGATGCTTGCAATGACCTTTCCCTTACAGATAAAAGGCCCCCATTAGATTTCCTCTAACTTTTTCATGTCTTACGGAGTCCTAGGTAAAGGCTAATAATGCAGCCAATGTCTGATTTAATAAATTATATGGACATTTCTTTTATATAAATCTTGTGCTTATGACTGCTAAGCACTTACTATACTAAAGAGAGGATATTCTGGAATAATGATTGATGCTTACACTTTCATCTTGAGAGGGAAGAACCTTCCCCAATCAGAGAACTCTCAGCCTCTCCTGGGGCCATGTTGTTCTTGATATCTCTGTGGTGTTTACTATCACTTACCTTCCTTCTACATCTGGAAATGTTTCCTCTGTTTTGCAGTCCTAGTACTGAGCTTCTTCCCCATGACATCTCTGAATAACTCTTCTTGCTCCTTTTCCCCCACTCCCTCTGTCCTTGTTATTTTCTTCTTATATCTCTTTCCATCTCTTTCTACAATTCTCCCCTTTGGGAATCCTACCCACTCTTGAAACTCTAAAGATCTCCTACCTTTGGATGAATTTGAAATGTATTTCCCCAGCTTTGACTTCTCCTTCCCACTCAAATTTATATCTTTCCAACAGTGTGGTGGAGATATGAACTTAGAGCTCTCACCTGATCCTGTGAACTTAGTAGGTACAAACTGTACT